>CAUYON010075411.1:0-25381 GCA_963573935.1 Arctocebus calabarensis | reverse complement strand
GCTTAGCCAGATGACCAGTATCACCCAGAATGACATCATCAGTACCCGACAGTCCCTCAGTATGGTCAAGTGCTGGACAGGCCAGCATGGATTGGTGTCGCACAAGGAAATGCCATGAAGGATATCTGTAACAGTATGATCCAAATATTTTTGAATGTATATGAATCGTGCCCTGTGATTGCACCAATGTACATAATTATGATTCAATAAAATTATTAAAACAAACAAACAAAAAAAAAAACAATAGGTGCTGGCATGGATGCATAGAGTAAGGAATGTTTATACATTGTTGGTATGACTGCAAATTAGTACAACCCATATGGAAACCAGTATGTAGATTTGTTAAAGAATTAAAATAGACATACCATATGATCCAGCAATCCCACTGGTGGGTATATACCCAAAGGGGAAAAAAAAAGTCATTTTATCAAAAAGACACCAGTACTTGAATGTTTATTGCAGCCGACTCACAATCATAAAGACGTGGAATCAACCCAAGTGCTCATCAATTCATGAATGGATTAACAAAATGTGTTATATGTGTACCTTGGAGTTATAAATATTGTCATAAAAGAATGTATTAATGACTTTTACAGTTGTTTTGGAGAAAGTGGAGACTATCATTCTAAACTAAGTATCTTGAGAATTGAAAAATAAATACCACATGTACTGCCTTATAAATTGACACTAACCTATGAGCATACAAGTGCACAGAGGGAAGTAAAAGTCATACTAAATCAAGTAGGGGTGAGGGGAAGTGGGGAAAGGCAAAACACTACCTAATGGGTACAATGAACATTATTCTGGTGATGAGCACATCCATAGCCTCGACTCAAGACATGTATCAAAAACATTTTTACTCCTTTAATATTTTGCAATAAAAATTGATAAGAATCACTGAGAAAAGAGAAGCCATTGAAGTGAGTACTATGATCACCTAGGATTTTTCCCTAAAGGCATTTTCAAGACTAGGGTGCAAGGAGAAGGTACACCAACATATCACACTAGTCTTATTGAATTGAGGATACTAACTTAGGGAAGTCTCACCAACTGGAATTTAAGGTGAAGAGTGCTAGATAGAAGAGGGTACATCATAGAAAAAAGAGCTTCAAATTGTTTCAAATGGATTCCTTGGGGATCTTTGATTAAATATTCAGATGAACTTGAATAAGATGACATTCCATGAGGCTGGAGAGGAAACATCAGCCAAGAAACTGTGTACGTTGAACAATTTCCAAACCTCTAACAAGGCTGAGAGTCATTTTTGATTGTCAGAATAGAAAGACTTCGTTTGATACTTAGGGCAGTGGTTCTCAACCCTCCTAATGCCACGGCCCTTTAATATAGTTCATGTGGGTCGTGACCCACAGGTTGAGAACCGCTGACTTAGGGCATTTAGTGAAGACACCAGAATGGCTAGCCCTAAGAAATACACCGAAAATGGCCTCAAAGTAAAATGTTCTTTTTACTTACTTTAACAAAACATAATAAAGTTCTTAAAAATATCAAAATTCTTATTAGAGATATAAAGCAAAATCCAGAAAACCAATAATATAACATTATAGTATCTAGCAACAAATTAATAATTAGTAAATATGTGATGAAGCAGAAAGATATGAAACATAACCAAGAGAAAATTCATATGAAAGAGACAAAGAAATAACAGACATAATGGAATAAATAAAGGACGTTCAAATATTTATTATAAATATGACTAAAGATGTAATTAAATATGTAAGAGGTAAGTGTATTAAAGAAAACTTTAAAACTAAGAAAGTGTAACTAATATGTGGGCTTTAGTTAGTGATAATGCATCTATGTTGATAAATTAATTGGAAAAAATCTCATGTTCTAATGTATGATGCCAACAGTAAGAGAAGCAGTAGAGGGTTTCTGTCAATGTAAAATTATTCTAAAATGAAAATTTCTTAAAATACCAATCCATGTAATTTACCATACAGAATAATGGATAAAAATATATATAATTGGGCAGCGCCTGTGGCTCAAAGGAGTGGGTCTCTGGCCCATATGCCAGAGGTGGTGGCAGGTTCAAACCCAGCCCTGGTCAAACACTGCCAAAAAAAAAAAAAAATATATATATATATATATACTATATGTAAAATATAATATAATATATATACAATTATCTAAATAGGTCATAAAAAGTCAGAAAAATGAAATATGTATTCAAAACAAAAATTCTCTGTAAATTAGACATATAAAGGGACTTCTTTAATCCAATTTAGGTCATATACACAAAAGCACACAATTAACACCACATGTAATAGTAAAAACTTATCACTCACCACTGGAGATCAAGAAAAAAAGATTTCTCACGATTTCACGACTTTTTCTTGAAATATCCACATATATCATATTCTACTTGAGATACTAGATGCTACAATGTGGCTGTTCAAGGAAATAAAATACATATATTATGCAATAAAAAGTGAAATTATCTCTATCTTTAAAGTTCATGAACATTTATGTGGAAAATTCTAAAGAATCTTCTAAAAATCTATGAAGACTAATGAATCCATTCATCACTTTGGCAGGATGGAAGATAATAAACAATTTCACACATATCTATATACAGGCAGTCCCCATGTTAGGTACTCTGGGGGAGGATGCTCCCTGGTTTGGGGGTCCCAGTGTAAAGAATGATCACTAGAGTCTAGATGATGACAGAGTGACACAAACACAAAGCAATCATAATTAACATCCATTTATTACAGAACAAAAGCACACAAACTACAGATAAAACAAATCCAAGAGCTATTGGAGTCTGTCTCGTAAGTGAAGAAAAGAGACCTCCCATTTTTGCCCCCCAGCAGGACTGGCTAGTGCCTCCTTCCTTTAGGTTTGCATAACAGACTTTTCAACACTCATGTCTATTGCACATAGAAACTTCCTAAAAAGCCAGTGAGGGTAGAAACATGTAAGTTCTATTATGATAATGTGCTCAATGGGCTCAGGTCTATGTAAGGTCACTAGGAGCTCCTCACTACCTGTTCCTTCTGGGAAACAGTCCGTAGTTTTATCTTGGTTCTTACTTTCGGTCCCTATCTCCAGTCCCTAGTCTTTCACCTATCAAGAAAAGAAGCTGGAGCTGGGGTGGTATATCTCCTCCCAGGCCCAGCAGCTCACTCTGCCCTATCAGCCAGAGAAGGTGGGAGCTGATGTGACATGTCTCCCCTCAAGATAAAATGAATCTCAAGATGGAAGAAGGAAGCTGGGTGCTGAGACTGCATGTATTCCCCCTCAGGTACTGCAGCCCCAGAGGGTGGCAGAGCAGGCTGTGTCTGACTGAGGTAGTGATTGGGGCACTGATGGAGCTGTTGCCTACTGGTACTGCAACTGCTGGAGATCTTCCATTTGTTTTCTGCAGCTCTTGCCTCCAGGACTTCAACACAAGCCCATATTGACAAGGGAGGTACATGGTCAGACTGTCCCCAATCCCAGTGAGATGTGGGCCTCTTCTGTGTGAGCTTAGCTGTGCTTTGGCGCAGGGCAGCCTAAGTTCCGGGTTACAAACAAGATGGGTTGTTTAGGTTTGTTCTTAAGTGGAATTAGTATGTAAGTTAGAACAGGTACATTTATCTATTAACTGTAATATCCTGCATTTGTAAATGTTAATGGTACATCATTAGGATGTTTGTAACTCAGGGACTATCAGTAGTAAGAATGAAAATTTAGATGCTAAATAAAATCTGTCAATAGCATCAAAATAAAAAAGTGAAAAAATATTCATGTAGTTTATCCAGGGTTTTTTGGTCCACTTTCTTATTAAATCACAACTGTGTACATGAAAGCATTTATGAGGTATGATGTGCCAATTTTATATCCAATTTGGAATGCTTAGATAAAACTAGTTAACATAGCCTTCACCTCTTTTACTTAATTGTTGCATTAAGACATTTACACTCTACTCTTAATAGATTTGACATATACCCTTGCATTGTGCACAATAGGAGAGGTCCCAACGATTACCCTCCCTCCATCAAGCCTACCCCCTTCCCTCCCTTCACCCTTTTCTTCCTTCCTTCCTTCCTTCAGAGTTGTGTCTTATCATTCATATGAAACTGTGGGTGATTATATATTGGTTTTAAAATAGTACTGAGTACATTGGATACTTTTTCTTCCAGTCTTGAGATACTTTACTAGGAGGAATATGTTCCAGCTCCATCCATGTAAACATAAAAGAAGTAAAGTCTCCATCCTTTTGATGGCTACATAATATTCTTGGTATACATATACCATAATTTGTTAATCCATTTATGGGTTGTTGGGCACTTTGGCTGCTTCCTTGACTTGACAATTATGAATTGGGATGAATAAACATTCTGGTGCAAATATCTTTGTTGTAAATGGTTTTTTGGTCATCTTGATATATGCCTAGTAGAGAAATTGCAGGATTGAAATTTCAGGTCTACTTTTAATTCTCCAAGTTGTTTCCAAACTTCTTTTGAAAAGGAACATATTAGCTTGCATTCCCACAAGCAGTGAAAAAGTGTTCCCTTCTATCCACATCCTTACCAACATCTATGGTTTTGGGATTTTATTATGTGAGCTACTCTTCCTGAAGTTAAATGATATCTCAAAATGGTTTTGATTTGTATTTATTTGATGATTAAAGATGATGAACATATTTTCATGTGTTTATAAGCCATGTGCCTGTCTTCTTCAGAGAAGCTTCAAGTCTCTTTCCCACAAAGAAATGGGGTTATTTGTTCCTTTCTTATGATTAGTTTAAGTTCTTTGTGCATTCTAGTTATCAGACCTTTGTCAGAAGCATAACCTGCAAAGATATGCTCCTACTATGAAGGTTGTGTGTTTGCTTTACTGACTGTTCTTGGCTGTGCAGAAGCTATTTAGTTTGATGAGATCCCAGTAATGTATTTCTTATGTTGCTTCAATTGCCTGTTCCTCCCCGTAAAATACTCCCCTAGGCCGATTTCTTCAAATGTTTTCCCTGTACTCTCTTCTAGTATTTTTATAGTTTTGTGTCTTAGGTGTAAATCTTTAATCCAGTGAGATTTCCTCCAACAGCAATTCAGGGTACAGGTGTGCAACAGATATCCTCCAACAGCTTTTCAGGGTACAGGTGTGTGCAACAGATATCCTCCAACAGCTTTTCAGGGTACAGGTGTGCACAAAATCTCCTCTAACAACTTTTTGGGGTGCAGGTGTGCACAAGATCTCCTCTAACACCTTATCACGGTACAGGTGTGCTACATATCTCCTCTAACAGCTTATAGGGGTGAAGGTGTGCAACAGACATCCTCTAACAACTAATAGGGGTGCATGCAGGTGTGCATAAGATCTCCTTTAACATCTTATCAGGGTGCAGGTATGCAACAGAGATCTCATAACACCTTTTCAGGGTACAGGTGTGTACAAGATCTCTTCCAACAACTCTTTTGATGCAGGTGTACACAAGATCTCTTCCAAAAAATTATCGGGGTTCAGGTGTGCAACAGATCTCCTCTAACCTCCTATTGAGGGTGCAGGTGTGCACAGATATTCTCTAACACCTTATTGGAATGGAGGTGTGCAAGAGATCCCCTCTAACTTATCAGAGTGCAGGTGTTCACAAGCTCTACTTTAACACTTTATCAGGGTGCAGATGATCAGGAGATCTCCTGTAATAACTTATCACTATGTAAGTGTTCAAATGATTGCCTCTAACAACTTATAGGGGTGCAGGTGTGCACAAAATCTCCTCTAAAACATTATCATGGTGCAGATGCTCACAAGATTTCCTCTAAGGAATGCCTTATCGAGGTGCAGGAGTGCAACAGATCTTCTCTAACACCTTCTGGGTATGTACGTGTTCACATGATCACCTCTCACACCTTATCAGTGTGCAGGTGTACACAAGAACTCCTCCAACACCTTATCGGTGTGAAACAGATCTCCTCTAACACTTTATCAGGGTGCAGGTGTACACAAGATCTCCTCTAGGAACTTATTGGGGTACAGGTGTGCAAGAGATCTCCTCTAACTACTTATCAGGGTTCAGGGGTTCATAAGCTCTACTCTAACACTTTTTGCTTTGGGTAGTATAGATGTTTTGATAATGTTAATTGTTCCCAGCCATGAGCATGTTACTTTATTTCATTTGTTAAAACCTTAGCTAGCATTTAACACTTCTGTGATAAAATAAATATTGATTAAAGCATTTTAAATTAGGATTATTTTTATCAGAAGGGAATATCTCATCACTATTAATCAGATGTCTTATCACATGTGCTCTTTAAAAATTAAAAAATATATATCTACTACAATTTAAGAGTGAGAATTAACTGCTATTTTACAAAAGCTAAATATGCCTTTGGACCTACACCAATGTGTGTCTTCAAGTTTCAATCTTTTGGTAGGTATATTCCTAGGTATGTCATTTTCTTTGGGGCTGTGGTGAAGGGAGTTATCCTTAATTAGCCTCTCATCTTGGCTGTTACTGGCGTATACTAAGGCAACTAACTTGTGGACACTGATTTTACATCCTGAGACATTACTTTATTTGTTGATGACTTCCAAGAGTCTTGTGGTTGAGTCTTTGGGGTTTTGTACTTGTAAGATCATATCATCACCAAAGAGGGAGCGTTTGACCTCCTCTGCTCCCATTTGGATGCCCTTTATTTCCTTCTTTTGCACAACGGTAGTGTCTAGAACTTCCAGCACGATGTTGAATAGTGATGGTGACAGAGGACGACCCTCTCTGGTTCCAGTTCTAAGTGGAAAAGCTTTCAGTTGAACTCCATTCAGTAAAATATTAGCTATGGGTTTGTCATAGATAGCTTCAATTAGTTGAAGAAATGTGCCACCTATGCCTAAACTCTTCAGTGTTCTAATTAGAAAAGGATGCCAGATTTTGTTGAATGCTTTTTCTGCATCTATTGAGAGGATCATATATGCTTTGTTTTTGCTTCTGTTAATATGGTGAATAATGTTTATGGATTTACGTATATTACACCACCCTTGCATCCCTGGGATGAAACCTACTTGATCATGATGTATGACTTTTTTGATGATAAGATGTAATCTATTGGCTTGGATTTTGTTGAGAATTTCTGCATATATGTTCATTAGTGAAATTGATTTAAAGTTCTCCATCTTAGTTGGGTCTCTACCTGGTTTAGGTATCAGGGTGATGTTTGCTTCATAGAACGTGTTGGGGAAGATTCCTTCCTCTTCAATTTTTTGGAATAATTTATGCAATATGGGAGTAAGCTCCTCTTTGAAGGTTTGGTAGAATTCTGGTGTGAAGCTGTCCATACCAGGGCATTTTTTTCTTGGGAGTTTTTTTTATTTGTTTCTTTAATTTCAGTGCTTGAAATCGGTCTATTCAGGAGATCTATTTCAGATCCAGCAACACATCAAGCAAATTATACATCCTGACCAAGTTGGTTTTATCTCAAGGTTGGTTCAACGTACATAAATCTATAAAGATAACACACTACATAAACAAAATAAAGACCATGTGATTCTCTCAATGGATGCAGAAAATACTTTGATAAAATCCATGATCATTTCCTGATCATAACACTTCAGAAAATAGGTATAGAAGGGACTTTTCTTAAACTGATAGAGGCCGTCTACAGCAAATTCACACACAGCCAATATTGCATTGAGTGGAGTAAAATTGAAAACATTTCCACTCAAGTCAGGAACCAGGCAAGGTTGCCCATTGTTTCCACTGCTATTGAACATTGTAATGGAAGTCTTAGGCATCACAATCAGGCAGGAGAAAGTGATCAATGGTACCCAAATAGGGTCAGAGGAGATCAAACTTCCACTCTTCTCAGATGATATGATTTCATACCTAGAAAACCCCAGGGACTCAACTGCAAACTCTTAGAGGTGGTCAAGGAATACAGAAGTATCTCAGGATAGAAAAATCAATACTCAAAAATCGGTAGCTTTTATATATACCAACTATAGTCAAGGATTCTATTCCTTTTGCAGTAGTGCCAAAGAAGATTAAATATTTGGTAATTTACCTAACAAAAGATGTGAAAGATCTCTATAAAGAGAATTTGAAACTCTGAGAAGAGAAATATTTTAAGAATTTAATAAATGGAAAAAACATACCTTGCTCATGGCGGGGAAGAATCAATGCTGTATAAATGTCCATACTACGCAAAGTAATATACAAATTTAATGCAACCCCAATTAAAGCACCCCTGTCATACTTTAAAGATCTGGAAAAAAAACAGTACTTCATTTTATAGAGAATCAGAGAAAACCTTCAATAGTCAAGACATTACTCAGAAATAAAATCAAATCAGGAGGAATCATGCTATCAGACTTCACATAGACTTTTATTAGTATGGTATGAATCTATAGTGATAAAAACAGCATAGTTTGCTCACTTTTTGATGGGGTTAGTTTCTTTTCTTTTTTTTTTGCTGACTTGTTTGAATTCTTTGTAGGTTCCTGATATATAAGCCTTTTGTTGGATTTCAGTTTTCAGGTATTTCCTCCTAAGGTGTATTTTTTTTATTTAGTCTGTTGACTATTTACTTTGCTGTGCAGAAACTTTTTACTTTAATTAGGTCATATTTATTTATTTTTGTTATTGAACTATTTATTTTTGTCATCTTAGTCATAAATTATTTGCTAAGGGAAATGTCCAGAAAACTTTTTGCTACATTTCCTTCAAGGATATTTATGGTTTCATATCTTACATTTAGGTCATTATTCCATATTGAGTTAATTTTTTATGTGATGAGAGGCACTCATTTTCAATGTTCTTCATGTGGTTGTTTTTTGTTGTTGTTGTTATTCTTCATGTAATTGTCCAATTTTCCTTGCACCTTTTATTAAGTAGGGCATCCTATCCCCATTGTTTGTTTTTGTCTACTTTGATAAAAATCAGTTGTTTTTAGCAATACGGCTTTATTTCTGAGTTCTAAACTTTGTTACATTATTCCTAGAGTCTAAGTGATACCACTTTGTATCTGTCAGAGTAGTCATCATAAAAAGTAAAAAAAAAAAATGTACAAGAAATATTGTCATAGATGTGGTAAAGGGAATATTTGTCACTTATATATTATTGTTTGGATGGAAACCTGTACAACCTCTATGGAAAACAGTAGGGGGATTCCTCAAATATGCCTACCATTGGATACAGCAGTATTGCTACTGAAATATATACAAAGGAAAATAAGTCATTTTATAAAAACAAAACATGTAAATGTCTATTACAACACAATTAGTAATTGAAAAGATGTGGCATCAACCTAATTGCCTATCAACTGATGAACATATTAAGGAAAAATGATAGTAGGTAGATACATGCACATACATAAACAAGTACCATGGACTACTACTACTACTCATTTATCAAAAGGAATGAAATAATATCTTTTGCAGTGACTTGGATGGAACTGTGAATCATTATCTTAAGTGAACTATCTAAGAAAGGGAAAAACAGATACCACATACTTTCACTTATAAGTGGAAGCTAAATGAGGGAATTATATTGTCCAAAGTATCATCATAAACATTAAAACTAAGAAGTGAGAAGGGTGGGAAAGGGATAAGAGCTGAAAATCTGCCTATCATGTACGATGTATACTTTTCTGGTGATGAGTACACAAAATCCCTGACATTCACTATGCAATTCAAACATGTACCAGAAAGCATGTATAGTCCCTAAATTTATTGAAATAAGGAATTTATAGAATAAAATTTTAAATTTAAAGAAAATACAAAATTACTAGAAGATAAGTTTAAACAATTATATGTAAGACTTACAATAAAAAAACTATAAAATACTACAAAAATTTTAAATACATAAAAATAAAAATATCAACTATGTTCATGGTTTGTAAGACCCAACATTTTAAGAAAGCACTTCTTCCCAAATTACTCATAAATTAGCTGAATTAGATGTCATAATCCCATTAGGTTTCCTGATCCAACCTAATTTGAAAATTAATACGAACTCATAAGATATATAAAAATTTGGAAAACAACAACTAAGGTAGAAGCCTAATTGTCTCTAACTTCAGGACTCACTACAAAACTACGGTAATTGTGACACAATGATACAGTAAATGAATTAACCAGTAGATAAATCATCAGAAATATATTCACAGTTTTATGGACAGTTGATTTTTGGAAAATGTTCAAAAGCCCTTTAATAGGGTAAGAAAAATAATTTTTAACAAATTGTGCTATAACAATTCAATATCAACTTGCTCAATTATGGGCCCACTTACTGCACATAAAAACTAATTTGAGGTGACTCTCAAGTCTAAAAGTAAAAATGTAATATCTAAAGCGTCAATGTCATTTCATGATAAACATTTCAAAAAATTAGGTTTGTAAGAAATATGCCTCAATGCAATAAAGGCCATATATGACAAGGCCACAGTTGACATCATGCTAAATAATGAAAAGTTGTAGTCTTTTCCTTTAACTTCAAGAAGCAGACAAATATGCCTTCTCTCACTACTTAAGTTCAACATACTACTGGAAATCTTAGCCAGAATAATTAGATAAGAAAAAGAAATAAAAAGCATCCAAATAGAAATGGATGAAATGAAATTGTCTCTGTTGTCAAATCCTTTTTTTTATTGTTTGGGGTTCATTGAGGGTACAAAGAATCAGGTTATACTGATTGTGATTGTTAGGTAAAGTCCCTCTTGTAATTGTGTCCCACCCCCAAGAGATGCACCATACACTGTGACCTCTCATTCCTCCTCCTCCCCTCTCCCTGATTTCTCATTGCCCTGTCCCATTCGTTGTATTAGATTATCTACTGCCTTCATATAAGAATTGAGTATAGAGAATTCTTGTTTCTCCATTCTTGCGATGCTTTACTAAGAAGAATGTGTTCCAACTCCATCCAGGTTAATACAAAGGCCAAGTACTTTGCTTTAATTGCGGGCAATGACATTTTAAATGTCAGTTGTAGGCAAACATGAATGTCCTTGAAGTACACAAAGGCACATGGAAAGGTAGTAGTTACTCATTATGTTTTTCAAAGACATTAGGAATTCATGAGACAAAATTAATAAAACAAAAATAAAACTCAGACCCCAAAAGTTTTGATAATGGTTAAGCAATAGTAGTATCTATATCTATCCATTTTATTCTACTCCACTTTCCTGCCCCTTGTCCAAGGAGATATCATCTCAGATCTAAATTATTTCAGTAAAACTTTAGCTTTTATAAATCTCTTAGAAGAGTTATCTATGCTTCTTTCCTTTGCCATTTTGCACAGATTGTTTTCAACACTGCAGACCAAATAGTTTTGTTAAAATATGAGCCAGAATGTGGTTTTCTATCAAAAATTTATAATATTTCCTCACTTCACTTAAAAATGCAAAACAAACAAAACCACCATCACAAAAACACAAAATTAAGTCACCATTTTAACTTGTCTTAATTTATTTCTTACTACTTTCCTCCTGAGTTGACTGAATTGGCCTCTTCTATTGTTCCTGTTTATTTATTTTAGCTTTAGTCTTAGTTATAAAAGAATATTCAGGGCATCTTCCTACCTCATGACCTTTCTACTTGTTGTTCCCTTTAACTATGATACTTTTCTACCAAATATCCTTGTGGTTTACTTCCTTTTCAAATTCTCATGTTTACTCAAATGTCTTTTCATTGAGGCTTCTCCTGGACATACTACTGAAAAATTCCATACTTTCATCTTCCTTTCCTACTTTATTGTTTTTCAGAGCATTTATCCCACCTATCACATCATATACTATATTTTCTATTTATTTCTATCTACACCAATACAAGCTTCAAGATTAGGTTTAGTGTACTAACACAAGTGAATAAGTGACTGATACTTAGTAGACACATTTTTATTGAATGCATGAATCTCTTTGTCTTCAGTGCTAATACTCTGATAACTAATAACATTATTCATGATTGTTGTTGGAATCACTCTGTTCTGAATGATATTAAGAACATTAACTAGTGGTGGGCTAGTAAGTGCTTAACATCTAGCTTTCTGGGGGGAAATGTCCAGATTTATAGCATCTGCTGCATTCTGTGAGGAAAATATTCCCACCATGAACACAGGGTTAAGATGAAATGCACACAGTTGTGTCTTATGAGTCATCTATAGCATATATTATACTAACTCACTCATAGGAGATACAATTTATTATTTTGGCTGTTTTTCAAATGAGAAAGTCTGTATTTGGAGAGGTTAAGCTACACCTAAGTTTACAAAATTAGGAAGTGGTCCAGATGGGATATGTACCATGATTGACTCCAGAGCTTATGCTTAGAGAAATTCAGCTATACTGCAGGCCTTTGATAAATTATCTTAAATAAAAATAAGATAACACAATTAGGAAAATTATAACCATGTGTAATGTATATATTCTTTAAAAGCCAACTAAATAGATTTTTTTTAATTTTTAATTTTATTATTATTATTATTGCTATTTCAGGTTAATTGAGGGTTTAAAGAATCACTAAAACTAATCAGTTTGCATTTGTTAATTAAAGTCCCTCTTACAATAGTGTCCCGTCCCCAAGATGTATAGCATACCTCCTGTGTCCATTGAGTGGGAACACATCCATCCGTCTCTCCTCCCTTGTCCCCACTTCCATGTTCTCCAATCCCTATCTTGGATTGCTTTCAGTTTTTCCCTTCTGTGGGAGTATATTAGATCATTTACTGGCTTCATATTAGAATTAAGTGCATTGGACTCTTGCTTCTCCATTCTTGTGACTCTTTATTGCAGTTCAATTTATAATCACCAAAATGTGACAACAGCCTAAATGCCCATCAACTCAGGGATTGGTTAACAAGCTGTGCTATATATATATTCCATGAAATACTATTCAGCCATTAAAAAATATGGAGACTGTAAATCTTTTGTATTAGCCTAGATGACATTGGAAAACATTGTTCTTATTGTGATTTTTTTTTTTGAAATTTCAGTTTTCTAAGCAGAGGGACAAGGGTATGTGCACTACTTAGGCTTTGTTTTCAGTATTCTGGAAACATCTATTGACTGAAAACACCATAGACAGGTTGGCCAGATCGAGTCAGATTAATTGGTATCACTTTGAACTGTATTGATAGGAACTGTAAGTAGGAAGAAACATTTTTGTGTTTTTGAAATGTTATTTCTTTTTTCATTTTAGCTGGATTTCTTGTTGAAATCAGAATCTTTCTGAGCTAGAAATAGAAAAGTTTTGATCCACTTCTTATTTTCCTAAAGACAATATACCTAGTGGAATGTATTCCCATTTTTCAAAGGTGCAATAATCCTGAGTTAGAATGCAGTGACTCTAGTAGGTACTACATAGGTTTTTACATTGTATAATCATTACAATTGGCCACCAAATCAATGACTATCATTAGAAACCTGTCTTTCTTTTAATATCATTAATTTAAATTTTTTGGAAATGCTTATTAAGAATTCATTAAAGCTATGTTAACCAATTCAATGAAAATATTTCAAATTGTATATAAAATCAGCACATTGTACCCCATGTTGCATTAATGTACACAGCTATGATTTAATAACAAAAAAAAAGAATTCATCTAGTAAAACTGTGACAATTATATGGATTAGATAAACTTGCGGCCTTTAGATCTGTAAATACATTTTGATTATCATATAAGATTAATTGAAAGAAAAATTAATGCCCTATGACCTTTGTTTTCAAGTCCTGAAGGTTTGAGTAAAACACCTATTTACTATGCATATCATGTATAAAAGGAATGAATTTATAATAGCTGTGCTCCAAGTAGATTTAAATCTAAACAAATCACTACACAATTTAGCAAATATCTTTGCATTATTTTAGTTGTTGACTTTTTAATATTGAAAGAAAGCATTTTGGCAATAATTTGAGTCTCCAAATTTTATTTTCAGAGCAGTAAAGACTTCTGCATATCAACTGGTCAGTCATAGCATTCAAAAGAAAACAGAGGGGTGGCACCTGTGGCTCAAAGGGGTAGGGCGCCGGCCCCATAGAGGTGGTGGGTTCAAACCCAGCCCCAGCCAAAAACGGTAAGAAAAAAAAAAAAAGAAAATAGGGTTTGGAATATTTAAATTAGGTATTGCAATGGCAAAATTAATATGGAGTTTTAACTAGTATAATTGGCAGACAATGTATAATTTTGCTAATAACTATTATAAAATGTCAGGAGTTGTAGCTTTCTTACAGGGGTTTGATCTTATGAACCAAATGCAAAAGAAACACGTGAAAGTGTTTAAAAATAGATTTCTAGCGTCACCTCAACCTACTGAATTAATACACATAGTCAGGTTCCTACTGAATCAATATACAAAACTAGGATACAAGGATTTGATTAGGCTACTATTTAAAACAATGAAGTAAGTCATTTCATATAATGAGTTATTTTTTTCAATTTTAAATGTATTGTACACATATTTTCTTTCTTCTTGGAATGATAAATTGAATTAAGGCAATGTTTCAGTAGGGAAGAGGATTGTTTTGTCTAAAGGAAAATATTGTATAATAAAATACTGAATTAAAAAATTTAAACATTATAGATAAGTGGTAAAGGAAACCAAAGACGGATTGGGACATAGTAAACTCATTTTGCTTGAAATTAGTTTAGCAAGCATAAGATGCAGCAATCTTTTTAAATAAATCAAGTCTGCATAAGTGTAGAGAACTGAACTGTAATCCAAATTTTCAGTAACTCTACCGCTTTTGATGCATATTTCAATGCAGTTTGACTAGTAACAGATCAATATTTTTGAGAAAAATAAAAGATCAGAGTACCAGATTATGTCTTTTGGCAATTCTTTTTTACACAGCTGAAGTTAAGAGGGGCCACTTAGAGGCTATTCTAAGTGTAGTGTAA
Organism: Arctocebus calabarensis; assembly: GCA_963573935.1. Classification (NCBI taxonomy): domain Eukaryota; kingdom Metazoa; phylum Chordata; class Mammalia; order Primates; family Lorisidae; genus Arctocebus; species Arctocebus calabarensis. The sequence continues at coordinate 10,551 of CAUYON010075411.1, read as the reverse complement.
CCTATAATCATAACAAAATATTGATCAGCTTTCTCGGACAAAGGCATTTTTGGTCTACAACAATCCAGAAAATTAATAATACAAAAGTAATAACATCCACTGGTTTCTTAGTGTGTGACATTTCTGATAGAATTTAGCCACTAATTGTACATTTTTGAGGTCTAGAAAGTGAATAAATGTCTATAGAGAGCTTTAAACAGAAAACCAAACAATAGACTAAATGTAAGTTTCAGCATCTGTGTCACCTGACATTGGAAGGGAAATCTACAATGTATTATGGGGCTCTGGTTTTACGTTTAATATGGATAAGGAGTGAAATAAATTATTATTCATAAAAGTTATTGAAACAAACTTCATCCATACATTTTCCAGCCAGAATTCACAGTGAAATTTTCATTATGGGAGAAAAAGCTGGCAAATAAGAACAACGGTTTTTGCCATAAGTTGGCACATTCGCCAGACTAGAACTTAAATAACTTATCTATCAAAAACTATGTCCTTCTACCCTCATTAGTGAATCAAACATTTTTAATTTTTTTGACATAAACAAAAGCTTATTTCTCTCACATATTAACAAAGGTTGGAGGTAAGCAGTACAGGAATTGGAAGGCAGCTCTGTGATCATCAGAGATCAGGAGTCTTTCTACCTGATTGTTATACCATTTCCAAATGTCTCTTCCACTTTCCGGACTAAGATGGCTGCTTGAAGCATAGTAATTACAGCTAAGTTTTAGCCAACAGGAAGGAATAAAGAACGAGAAAGTATCATCCTTGTCCTTTAATGACTCTTCCATGAATAGCACACATCACAGATGTTGATCTAATCTTGATCCTTCAAGATAAACTGGAGTCAGTATGATTTGAATTTAAATCACAACTCTATTTTCGGAACATTTATGTAGGACTAAAATGAGAAGTTTTAATTTTGTGCCTCAGTTTCTCTAGCTACAAAGGGAGAATAAATTCCTATATTATCCATCTTACACAGGGGCTATGGCGATAAATAAAGACGAGATTGACATGCACTTCAAGTATAGATATGTACCAGCAATACTCAATAACATAAAAACAATGTTTTATAAATAGTGGGCAGCATAATTTCTTTCCCTTTATGACAAAATATGCATGACTTGAAAATAAAGCCAAAGAGAAAAAACAGCATTAAAATGTAATACATTAAAAACTCAAATGACTTTAAAACTGTGTATAAATTTAACTAGAATGTGCTTATATTGAGTTGCTTTAAATAAAAAATTCTCTTAGGTCAAAAGCAAAATCTTTTTCTTGACACTTTCATGACTAAATGTATCCAAAATGCCTTCTAACATTGAATATCATTCCATAATCTATCTATTGCCCTTTCTCCTTATGTTCATTAAATTATGTATGTATTCTTAGCATTCCAAGACTCCACACCATGTCATTAGTGTGTTTTGCCTAAACCTTTAACTCAATATATTTCAGGCCATTTCTACTGTGATTTCACAGGACATTTCAAAAATAATTATGAAAGATTATACACCTGCCCACTGGGTATTCATATTTGCTGACAATCAGAATTGGTTCACTTAAATTTTTGAGGAGATAAAACAATTCAAATGATATGTAAAATCAATATCTTGTGCATTTTTTATAGCACATATTAACTAAGTCAAGTATTAGAGATGAAAGATAGAGATCAAAATAGATATAGAATATGGTAATTTCTCTTCTGGTGTTAGACATCTTTTCCTAAGTGGTAGGGATGTGCTTTAGCCAAATTTTTGTAAAATGAATTTTGGTTAAGTGAATCTTCCTTTACAATGAACTTCCAACAGGAAATTAAAAATTTATTCTGCTGATTATAAAACAAACTCTGTTGACTCTGGGGTATATTAAAATTCATTCTTGGAAATACAGAAGATGTTTGAAAGTTGCCCTTGGATGCAAAATTATTACTTTTTGATAATGAGTCAATGACTATGTTGTGCATTACATACTATCTCTGAGTTTGTAAGCAGGGAAGGAAGGTTATTTTAAAATCTTACTTTATAATATTCACTCTCTAACTGAATTTATAAATAAGCATACTGTGCCAGACTATAATGGTGTCCCAAATTGAAGATAACCAGGAAAATAAAAAAATACTAACAGTAAATGTAAAATGCAGTAAAGTGTCAGTGACTCTTATAATGTGAGAATCTGTCTCATTGACTGCTCTACTCCCTAGATAATACTTTATTAATTGACTTTTAGTGGGTATATTATTGGGATATTATAATAAATGCTATCCCAAACCAGTACCAGTCTTAACACTAACAATTTAATGAAGCTCTTTGTCAGCTTTAGATCACCATTATTTTATTACTATTACAGCCCAGATAATTTGTTCTCTTGCACTCTTCACATCTCTTGAACTTTCTTCTTGACCCATTTTGGGGCATCTCTTGATATCATCCATGAGTGTTTGCAGTTGGTGTGAAAGGGAGGCATTAAAATATTAAGGAGAAGTACTGAAATACTCCCTCCTTACTGAGTAAGGGGAGGTGCCTGTCGACTATCTTCTAACCATTAGCATTTTAGTGGATGGTGCCTATGTTGACTGCTCCTCTCCCAATGTAAAAACTTGTTAATTGACTTTCACTGGTATGATTATTTGGACATTTTAGCAAAATGATATTTTGATGACAAAAGATTATCATGATACTAATACTAGTAAAACATTGAGAAGTAACTTCAAAAATAATGTCATGAAGTTAAATATGTATTAGTTAATACTGCTTTTAGGAAAATGAGGAAAGTTAGGTAATAGTCAATTACTAATGTATAATTTTAATAAATGTAAGTGATGCTACAGAGTCTTCAGCTAAGCACATGCACTTTTTTTATTTACTAAAATTTGAAGGCAATAATTTGAGATTATTTGATTTCCTGAAATTTGAGATATAGTTTTATAAATTCTCATTGACCAAGCAATATATATAAATGTTTTTAATTAGTTTACTATTTATTAATGTAAATTATGAGTATAATATGAAAAGTCAAAAAGAATGAAAGTGCCTACAGTGAAGAATAGCAGTCCCATGGGCCACCTGTCCTAAGCAATGCTTTTCCTCTTTTACCTATGGATTCTTGCATTTCTTCTACATTTCTGAATACTAGCTTGATTGCTAGGTTTGTATTTTCACTTGCATGTATTATATACTGATTTCCCTTCATGGTTAATGAGGATTTGTTTATCCTACTTTGCTTTTTCTCTCTTTCAATCTTAGCAATATAATTCAATTTAAATTTTGGTTAAATTAATACTCAGTAGTTACTTATGTCTGGATTATATAAATATCATCCACAATTAAGCCACACAGGGTGATATAATTGCATTTCTTTCTTTATCCAATGTTTTGTTATATCCCAGTATTAACTTTCTTTTTTATCAGCTTAATTCAATTTAATTAATATGTAAGTATTAATATTTAATGCAGCCAGACTATTTTTTCAAACACTCAAACATATGAACTGATTGCTTGATTTTGTTTTTCTTCCAAGAGATACCACTGTTCCTCCTTATCTAGGATGGACCGGGAGCTCTGGAAGATGGCATCACAGCCATCACATCTTCCCTTCTTTTTTCTCCTGTGTTAGGCCATTTTTAATTACGTACTCTCCCATTTTCTTAATTTCCTCCCTTGTTTTGCAAAGCCTATCTGTAATTGGCAAAATTCTTTGATAGCTCCCAAGATTCCTTGATCCTTATTCCACTTATTTGTCTTGTCTTGGTTATTCGATCTCATTTCTATGTAGGAACTGCTGTGAAGGGATTTGGCAGTTGTAGTTAAGGGCCCAAGTCAAGTAACTTTAAGATAAAAATATTAGGCAAGTGGATCAGACATAATCACAAAAACTCTTTAAAATTAGAACATTTTCTCCAGGTAGTCATGGAAAAGGAAGTGAAAATTATGAAGCATGGGAAGGACGCAATTTAATGTTTAGCTTGCTTGAAGATAGAGAAGGCCTATGACAAGGCAGCCTGTATGACCAGCACCTAGAAAACAACCAGTAAGAAAAAAGAGGCCAGCAGATCTACAACCGTGAGAAATGGAGTTTGCCACCAACTTCAATGAGCTGAGAAGCAGATTCTTCCCCAAAGATTTCCAGTAAGAGACCACTAGTTCTTACTGGAAACTTTAATTTTAGCCTCATTATATCCAAATCTGAGAACACAGCTAATGCCAGCCCAATCCGGCTAAGACATTTCATTTACAGAAATTGGATATAATAAGTGGAATATTTGAAGTTACTCAGTTTGTGGTTGTTTATTAGACAACATTATGAAACTAATAGAATATCCCTCATCAGTTTCCTGAGAACGTTTATTTTTTATTTATTTTTTTTCTTGAGACATTTATAATTTCTTAAACCCCTAAAAGGAAATTCGATAATGTGTTTAACATCTTAGCTTTTATTTGTCAACACATTCCACTTTGGGGATTGTATGGTAACGACATTTGTACAGTGTTGATTCACCCAAAGATTAGATGTCATCAAAAGTACTGAAAATTAAACATAAGAAAATTTTATAAACATCATGTAGACAATATAAATTTTATATAGTAGTATAAGTTATTCATCACTTACATATAGTAGTATAAGTTATTTATCACTTACAATCTAGACACCATGCTGTAACCTGCAGGGATGCCAAAGTTAGCAAGATTGAATGTGGATTCTAAAGACCAAAATCTCTTTGTTTGGGGGCTTTAATACTTACAACAACCTTCTTTCTAGAATAGGAAATGCATTGTGTACACATACCTTCTAGTGAATAGTTTATCAGTGAAAAATTAATCAAATAACTTATGGCTTTCAATTGTTTTCCTATGGAATGACTTTTTTTGTTAAACAGTATTGTCATGCGGTAACTTCTGTTTCTTTAGAAAGTAATGAAAACACATTAGTCTTCTGAATAAGTCATCTCAGATAACTAAAAATCTATTGAAAATCAACACCTCTGTGTATATTAAAGTTTGAAGTGATATTTGATAAACAAATGCGTAAAACTTCTCAGTTTCCCATTACTCTGAATGGAAAAGTTGTAAAACCACTTCTTTATATTCCTCAAAGTGGCAGATCTGCTCCATAAATGGTAATGCATGTTTTAAAGTATGAACAAGCTTGATTATTTAGCCTAGACGTATATGGAACAGAAGGCTAATGCTTAGGCTTGTTCTGTCCTAGTAAAATACATCTGTTTACTACTGAGGCAGCATGCAATTCAGCTTTGTTTGAAAAGAACAAGATGTATACTTAAGTTTTTTTTTTTCCATTTGATAATAGAAAAGTATAGGGAAATGTCATAGAAAAAGTTCTGCATTTTGTAAAGATGGAGTTCCCAGAAAACTCTTAATATTTAGTCTCTCAAATTTCAACAAATTGGAAATTCCACATGAAAGGATACTCGCAGATCTTCCAGTATAACACTACCAATACTCAACAATCATTAGCATACAGGACTTGGGGACAGTCACAGAAAACCAGTTCATTTTTTCATTTTCATGTATTATGAATTGATATTAATTGATATTTATAGTTAAAAGTAAATTTATATGAGATGTTTTCTTAAAGATCTACAGATGTTATGTTTTTTGGACCATTATAAAAACATGAAGCATAGCTTTGAAAATGTCATTTAAAAATGTGATTCTAACATAGACATTTATTTCACAAGAGACTGCTTTGTTCATATTATATTTGATATATTCAAAGGAATATTTTGATTAGTCTTGATCAAACTATTAAGGATTTTCCAAACATCTTCCACCAAAAGTCGTATTTGTTTTGTCAACCTGTACTTCTATTAGAGTCTAGTATTTTTGAAATAAGATCAAACAATAGCTCATTTGTGAAACCGTCTATAACTTCTGATCTTTCCTCTGCACCTGACTGCACTTTGCTTAAATTTCTAACACAGCAATTATTTTCTTCTTCTTTGCTTTGTTTTTAATACTTTGCATTTCCCTCAACTCTGCTTAATTGTAAGCTTCTTCAAATCAGAGAGATGCCTTAGGCATATCCAAAATTTTCATATAAGACTCACATAGTGGAGATTCCATACATGTCCTATTGCATGTAGTCTTGAAAAGTGAACCATGTCATCCATCAGCAAAGAATTAACAATCCTGAGTGGGGACCATTTACTTCCTTAAAATGACCAGGAGGAAAAACAGAGGAGGCCAAGAGTGTTCCTTATAGTGTCATAAATACAGCCACATCCAAGAAACTCATGAGAATAATAAGAAAAGCTCTCAAGTACATCAGAGAAAAAAACAAATCCAGCAGGTCTGGATTGAAGTTAATAATAAACAGAAAAGAAAAAGATGAAAAAAAGATTCAAAACACCTAGATTTTATGCATGGGAACTACAGCTTTAAATTGATGTCTTATGTATTACTTACCAGAATACTGTCCATGTTCATCTTCTATAATATAGTGGATAAAAATACTTTGTGAAATGCTTACGTTTCACATAAATTAGATCTATCATTATTGTATTACCTAACTAAAAATTGACTTTGCAAGCTCCTCTTCTGACATCTCAACAATCAATCCTAAAAGACAAGATTTTCTTTGGAATATTCTACTCCTTAAAAGTACCAAATAGTATTTCTATTTCTGCTGTTTCACTGACATAGGATTCCAGATAAGTAATTAACAACCCTCTCATGGGAAAGGCTCTGTAGAAATACCACTTTGAAGTGATGGCAAACATAATAACTGGCTTTGAAATTTAAGTTTTTGTATTCATGTAATGTTTTCTGTAAAATATTTATTAGCATTTCTCAATATTTAAAGAAGAGCAACCTCAATTTCAAGAAGACATCGCCATTGTCATGACATATAATTGGATGAATATATAATTTGCACCATAATTAATATAAAATTTTTCTTTTGAAAATAAAGTAATTTTCAGCTCTTATGTTTTATACTGCAGGTATGTAAAATATGAGATGAAAGCCACTGAAGAATTTAAGGGTTATATTTAAAAACAAAACTCATACCGAGGCACTATTATTTTGGTGCATTTACAAAACAACACATTAAGTTAGTCTTCTGAATGAAAATACATTTATAGCAGTTCATTATTAGATATAATAACTCCTGGCTTCAGGAGTTGCCTGCCACCCTTACAAATTAGGAAACGTAACAATTTAAGAACTATGCTGAAGAAATAAATCAGTAATTGCTTGATTTGATGGGAAGAGAAGTCATCACGTGAAGAGAAGAAATCTATGAGAATCTAGTCTTTACATTAGTGCTAAGCTTTGTGAATCAAAAAGCTTCATTGTGAAAGGAGATAATGGCTGAATGTCTACACGAGAGGAGAAAATGGAGCCCTGAACAGCTATTGGCAATGCTGAAAATTAGTTCAGAGAACCAAATGATTATTTTTCCAATCAGTTGTATTTTTTATGCAAAATGCTTTATGACATTCAAGAGACATCATTAATACCTTCTTTAATTTAACACAAAACATTTCTCTTTGAAGGAAATATGGATACTTTTCTTTCATCAACAAGAATTTTATAACAAAGACAGGCTTACATCCCAGCTATTCTGGGAAAGTCTAAACTTCATATTTTTTCATGATCAAATGGTATGATTCAATTTGTAATCATCTTAAATCCCTGATATAGATCAACATTTTTATTTTTCCATTAACTGTTAAGAATGCAGAAATACTCAGTCAGAGATTAATTATTGTATTTAATAATTTCATATGACTAGTGATATCAAGGTCCTGGTTTCCCTTTAATTGATTTTATTCTACTTCATTTTTGATTATTCTATTTTGCATTATATGTATCTTTGAAAGCCACAAATCATTGTTTAAAATGCTAGAAGTAATAAATATATTTAATAAATAATTTCCAAAGAATTTTGGAACTGAACTCTCGTTGACTTTTGTTCAGAGTTCTCTTTCCTTAGCTTATTTAATAGGGCTGTGTATATTCATAAAATTTTTTTTCTATTTTAATTTTAGGCCTAGAAGTTGATTTCTCAGAAGTTAATTCAATATTCCTGGAGGGCAATAGAAAAGAGAGAACCCACAATTTTACAACACCATTGTTCTATTTTGTGACTTGTTATAATCATACAAACATTTTTTAATAGTTATTCATGATATTGAGATAGAGGGAGAACTTATAAATAGATAGGCAGTGGTGGAATATAAAGTTCACTACATAGGAAGCTTTTGAGCAAATATTTTTCTTTCATTGTTAGTTTAATGTGGCAAACAATTTAAAATGTAGCTGCCCCAATGATGTGTATCATATCCCTAATTCAGATATCTCCTCTGAACACTGAGGGCCAGGTGATATTATTCAAAATCTTCACTTGGATATATCCAAGGCTTTCAATGCTTAAAGTATTGGCCTGTGCCATCATCATCATTTTTCACATGTAGTATTCCAAGCACCCTTTTAATTGTTTTACCTTCTAATTTATTTCTCATAAAGCAGAAGGACCGATGTTTTCTCAAATTGCAAATTGACTCATACCTCATCATCATCACAAATTTCTACAATTAAATAACTTTACTTCACTTTTTTGATAATAGAACAAAAACGAAAACTCTTTGCCATAACCTCTAAGTACTTATGGCTTACACTTACCACTATACCTTCATTTTCAACTATGTTTCTGCATAATTTTACTCTGGTCAAATGGGCCTTCTCATATGCCCTTGTATTGTGAAGTTCCTTCCCACCATTGATTCTGGAACCCTCTTCCTCTCCTTCTTCATGTTCGTCCTTTAGATTTCAAATCAATCATTATAGTAACAGAAGTTCACTTTCCCTGCATTTCAAGATTAGGTTAAATCTACTCATGACAACAGCTCCTTCTCTTGGTGATTATTTTATTAGTATCTATGTCTTCCTATTAGACTTTAAGTAAAATACCAAGATTTGTGTCTGCCTTTGCTCAAAGTTGTATGTCATTGCCACATCCAAAGTTTGGTGCATAGTAAATATTAAATATAACATTTGTTGCATGAATGAACAAAGGTAAATAGAAACAAGTCAGTCATTGATTTCATAATAATGTTTAATGAAATGAAGACTTCCACATGGAGAAGTACGAGGTGAGGAAGAAGGAAATCACAGAGGATGCAATGGAAAAATATATCACATTCATGAGTTGGCACACTCAACATTGTTAAAATGTCTATACTATCCAAAGTAATTTAAAGATGCAATGTAATCCACATTCAAATACCAATCTCATTATTTTCAGATTAAAAAAAAAACCCACAATTCTATGCTTTGTATGGAATGAGAAAATAGTCTAAATAGCCACAGCAATCTTTAGCAAAAAGGACAGGCATCACTGTAAGCTATATGCTGTAAGGCTACAGTAACCCAAACAGCATGGTAATGTCAGAAGAATAGAGATATAGACCAAGGTATAAGGAATTAAAATGTCTCATGTTCCAAACAGGAATAAAACCATCCTCCTATTCCCACTTGATATTTGACAGAGCAGACAATAACATACTCTGAAGAAAATAATCAATATTCAATAAATAGTGCTGGGAAAAATGGATAGCCACATGGAGAAAAATCAAAACAGGAACCGCACTTCCCACACCTCACAGAAATAATACTACTTTCTTTCTAAAATCTAGTTCCAAGAAATTGACACTGAGATGAAGCAGAAGAGGAAGAACATGCTTTGGGAGTATGAGCCTAATCAGTAGATTTGAGTAAAGCATTGTGATATGAAAGAAGGGGTTTGGATAAGTCCAGGACAATCTGAAATGTGTTAAGTAACTTGAAGGTGAAAAAATCCAAAATCAAATTCACAAAGGTGGATTTGATTCCATGGAGGCTCAGTTGCTGTATTACCTCTTGCAGTCAAACTGCATCCTTTAACACCAATATGAAATGTTTAAACCATTCAGTAATTTGTGGCAACTTTCTATACATGTTACATGTGTTATTGGTTTCAATTGTCAGTAAGGAAAGGTGTATTTGGTTCTGTATTAAAAATATAATTTTAGAAATGAGAGTTCTAAAAACTGAAAGTGTTTTATGAGTTAAAAAATGCCCAGATGAAGCTCTAAGACATTGGAACTCTGATTCTCCTTAAAGAGGAATTGCCACTTTCTACCATTTTCCACATTTAATACCTGTGCATTTTCTAATTGAAATGCACAGGTATTAAAATACATTGTGTTATTGTTGATTTAAATAATCTTGGGAAGTTATGAAGAGCATTAGGTTAACTATTAAAGAAGAAATTGACTAAAGTCAGATACCTGACTCATTCTTTGAGTAATTCTTTTCAGGTGGTCAAGATAAAAGCTTATCTTTTTTTTTTTTTTGCATTTTCCAAAATAATGTAAATTTTATTAGCTGAATTATTATTTGATTTTTTAAAATAATTTTATTAAATCATAATTGTGTACTTTGGTGCAATCATAGGGCAGAATGTGCTTCATATACAATCAGAAATATTTTGATCATACTGTTAGAGATAGCCTTCATGGCATTTTCTTGATCACTATATAAA
>CAUYON010075408.1:0-26088 GCA_963573935.1 Arctocebus calabarensis | reverse complement strand
ATTTGTGCTGGTCTTCTAGGACTGCTGGGATAAAGCACCATAAACTGGGAGGTTTAAAACAACAGAAATGCATTTTTTCAATATTTCTGGGGGCAGGGGCTGAGTGTCCCAGGTCCCCCTACTCCCCTGAAGGCTCTAGGGAAGGATGCGCCCTTGCTTCCTCAGGCTGCTGCTGGTGGCTGGAGATCCCTGGCATTCCTCGGCATGGTCCCTGTGCATCTCTGGCTTTGAGGGGTGTTTTTCTTTTCCTATGAAGACATAGACATCTTGGGTTAGAGCTCACCCTAATGACTACCTTTTTTCTTTTCTTTTCTTTTCTTTTTTTTTGGGGGGGGATAGCCTCAAGTTGTCGCCCTGGGTAGAGTGCTGTGGCTTCACAACTCACAGCAACCTCCAACTCCTGGGCTCAAGCAATTCTCCTGCCTCCAACTCCTAAGCAGCTGAGACTACAGGCGCCCGCCACAACGCCCGGCTATATTTTGGTTGCAGCCGTCATTGTTTGGCGGGCTGGGGCTGGATTCAAACCCACCAGCTCAGGTGTACATGGCTGGAGCCTTAGCCGCTTGAGCCACAGGCTCTGAGCCCCTAATGACTTCTTAACTTAAATTTGCAAAGACCCTTTTTCTAAATAAAGTCAGATTCATCGATACCAGGGATTTAAGCACATCTTTTGGAGGGACACAAGTCAACCAATGCACCATTGTTTCTCATTTTATAAACATTTGACTTTGTTGGCTTCTTTTTGTAGTAAATGAGGTTTTTCTCCCTTATTCAACCCCATCTCTTCTCCCAAGCCTTTTCCTTCCATGGCATGACCCTCCACTTCTAGGACACTTAAATCCCAAATAAATTCAAGTAACCTCACTTTGCATTCTATTAGCCATAGGGAACATCATTTAATTATTCAGCTTTTTTCTTCCGCCTTGAATCCTCTGTCACCCATGGCCAAGGTTGACAACACCTGTGTTCCTTTTGGCTCCCTAAATGGTTAATTCCTTCTGTGGTTTGTCTGAAGAATCAATATTTGTCTATAGCTTCTATGGATAGGATCTAAAGTTGAAAACCAATAAACTATGTTTTCTTTCCTTGTTATCATGGCTCTGTATACTGGATTATATTGCCTCTTCATGCCCTCTGGGTTTTAATTAAAATACTTTATACCATTGGAAAAAGGACAATGCAACTTGTTTGTATAGTACTTTACCATCTATATTTCATTTGTTTTTAGATAGCAGCATATTTTACTACCTCTCAGTTTGGAAACTCCTTTTATTAGTATAACTTGAAATCCTTTTGCATTACATATTGACATGAAGCTTGTGTCTTACTGTGAAATGTTTGATCACATAAAACAATAGTCACATGAGTCTCTTTATGAGTTTTTATCCACAGGTAACTCATTCTAAGGTACTGGTAGCCAAATTTTTAGATTTCAAAACTCTTTTTTTTTTTTCCTAGTTCAAAGACCAATCTGGAGAGGCTAACTTCTTGTTTTGTCAAAATGAGATATCAAGAAATCAGCTATTATTTATCCTCACTGGTAAAACGACATAGAACATTTCCCCCCCCCACCAAAAAAAGAGGAAAATCAAAATCTCAGAATAAGTTACACAGTTTTAAAACTAAACGAATTTAATTTTTAAAAAACTCACTACTTTCCCTAATTCTCTCCATTTGCTGTAGACTGGTGAAAATAGCCTGGATGGAGTTTGTCCTAGAATAACCTTGTTTAGTGGGCGTGTATTCAGCTCTAACTTATAATTGTTAATTACTTACTCTGGTTAAGTTGACTTGTGAGAATCATGGCATCCCTGAGAGGTAGTTAGATATTGCTTCCCACATTTTCTACACAGGGGAAACCCAAGACAGACCAAGGTCAAGAAGTGAGTAGCCCAAGTGTACTCAGCAGGTCAATCACAAAGTGAGAAAAGGAAGTGCAGGCTCTTCAAACCACATCGCTTATCCTGGCTGGGGAATGGCATCCGTCTGAGTCCATATCCTTGACTTTTAGGATTTCACACAAGGCCAGTTTGGTTTTTGAAGACCTGAATGTTCTAATGAATCAGATGTAGCTTTCAAACTAGAAGCCTAAGATAATCACGTCCCTTGAGGTTCTAGTGTGGCTCCCAAATTAAGGTAGAGGTGGCTACTGAGACCCCGGGAATAGGGCTCTGAACTGGCAGCATCACCGTGTTTAGTCTGTTCATCGGAAGTAATGACTTGGATGGAGCTGTCCACACTATCATCCCAGTTTATTGGTGACCAGTAGCATATACTATGGAAAAAATGAGGTCATGTTTATGGAGCTGGGGAAGGTGACAAATGCTGGTCTCTGGAGCTCCAGCTCTGAGTTTCGTAGCACTTTTGGACCTCAGCTGCGCCATCTGTAGAATGGAGATGTTGTTAACTGCCAGATCCTTCCTGCTGTAGTTGATCCTTCAATTCTTCCAAAGGCCCTCACTAGGGATCAAAACATATGTTCGTGAGGTCTGTGCACTCAGCAGCTGAGCTTTGCAACCTAAGGGCCAGCCAGATCCAAGTCTTGACAGAGCTCCTGTTTTGCTGCTTTGCATTTTTTTCTTCTCTACCTTTCTTTGTGTTCCACGTGGCGTTTGAAAGACTTCATGCCACCTTTGTCTCACTGACTGGTTTTTGCTGAGATTCAAGGAGTGGACAGGACGGCCTTCTGGTGATGCCACGTGAAGATACGATCTTCGTTTCACTTGAAATTTCAAGCTTCACTGTGAAGAACAGGGACAGTACAGCTCAAACAGTATCTTTTCTGTAATCCATATTTTGAGTACTTATATTCATTTATAACACAAACATTCGGAAGTTTCAAATAACATTGGCCCTTAAAAAACTGACATTGATAATCCTGACTCTATTAAGGAGACATCTTCAATAAAGGAAGACAGAATTCAGTCTAAGTACATTTTCATTTTTGTCCAGACAGGTTAGACATGGTCATTAGTATAAACCCAGCATCTCTATTCCCCACCCCCACCAGCAAACATTCTAAACAGTTGGGAGTTTACTGTACATAAAAGGAAGCTTTTTCTCACATTGGTTTTCCAAACAAAATTGTAATTCCTTAAAGTAAAGACCAATGAAAGAATAACCCGAACAAGCTTTCATCGGGTAGAAAATAAATGCTAACTTTATATTTCGAGAATGTAAAAGACACAGGTGGAAAATGAATCCTTCTTGATAAGAGAAATGCTTAGTAGGTGGAAAAAAAAGAAAACATTCAGCGGTTTTTGGAACTGCACAAGTCCGGAGAGTTTCTTTCTTTCTTTTTTTTTTTTTTTTAAATTCTGGTTAGCTGCTCATAGCCACAAATATGTCTATTATTTCCTTCTTGCCCACAATTTACTGAGACTCATCTTTCTAACATACTGGGGAATCCCAAATAAAAATCTCATTTTCCTAAACACAGGCAAGTTTTTTAACGTTGGCAATTAAACTATTCAATTATTCACATGTAGACTGTAAAAGAAATCATCAAATTGTTATAATAGAAGTATCCAATGGCCATCTCCAATAGTTTCTTTCCCAAATTTAGGCTGTAAATGGCTCAGGTTCTTAGGGAGGGTTTTTTGCTATAGTTGCCGATGTTTTGGAACCAGATTCAGAAACTTCTTTTGTGAAGCCTCGACTGGCGATTAGGCTGCCTCACGTATGTGATACAGTGGTGGGATCAGGGAATAGTTTAACCCTTTTCTGAATGTGGCAGTATATTCTGATAGGGAAAATGACTGTTGACTACTTTGAATATGCTTCTTATCTGAGCATGTCCGGACAGTAAGCACAGCTCATTTCATGGCTGGTCAGTGTAGGGCCAGAAATGTGAGCAGTGCGGACCCGAGCCGGCATGCCCGGCCCCAACCCTGAGCCCTGCCCTTTCCCACCTGAGGTTTTCATGGTTCCTTTTTCTCATCTGCAAAGTGCCAAGCATAATAGCATCTTGAAATGCCTTACGTGAGCCAAGTGCTTAGAATAAGGCCAGGTCCATAACAAACACTATGTAAATGGCAGCTGCATGGTGAGCAAACAAACCACACTGTGTGCATCCTAGCAATAATTTTAGTTAGCATTGAAGCAGTAAAATATGTTTTTGTTTATAGAGTTAGTGTCTGTTGTCTGTGCATTGGCTTTTTTAAAAATCAGGAACTAGCAGATGCTGGGAAGCTATTTATTTAGCTTGTTCTTCCTCCTTACTTTCTACCTGCTAGTCCAGTTCTAGATCTGATCTATTTCTCTGCGCAGAATTTCTCCTCTGCAGAACTGACCCTATCAAGTTTACCTGGGTATGGGAGGAACAAAAGTACTTTTTTTTTTTTTAAAGCAAGAGCTCTCCCACTAAAACTTGAGGGCACATGCAGAAAGTAAGCAAGTAAAGGCAGTTTGGAATGTTAAAAAAGCAAGTGGTAAAAGCCAAACAACTTTCAATTTGCTTTTTATTAACTTGAAGGCAAATTTTCTGTCAATAAGCTGTGACAAGTTCTGTTACCTTGTAAATATTCACTTCTTCATTATATCTAAAAGTCTTAGTGAATGATCTTATTGATGTCTTTTTTGAGACGTTGAGTAAATTAGTATTATATATTTCAGGAGTAAAAAGATCTCTAGAGACATGAATTCATCCTTGGGACTTGGGTTTTTGTTTTTATTTTCAGATGGTAAACTTAAAGCTCAAGTTCACTATTCAAGATTGACGAAAAAGTTTGTCTTAATAATCAAATGTAAAATACCCTTCTTTGTACTAGTTGCTTTTTTTCTTAAGGCGACATAGTGGTGGTTGTCTTTATTGGAGCTCAAGACGTGCTACCCAGGCAATCTCCTACTCTGTTTCACCCTAACTTCTGTTACCTGAGACATTTCATCTGCCTAATAAGATCATCTGTATTCAAGGGACACTTTCCTCCCCTCGCATTCCCATAACTTGGGTCTCTACCACCTCCAGAAGTCCCAAGCCCCTACTCCTTTCTGCAACTCAGGATACTGGATAAGCTTAATCATCTGGTCCTTCTTTGAGTCTTGTGTCTGTGATTCTCCCATAAGTACCTATATAATTAAATATGGTTTTTCTCCTGTTAATCTGCCTCACCTCAGTTTAATCTGTAACCCAGCCGAAGAACCTAAAAGGGTAGAGGGAAGCTACTTTTCTTTCCTTTACAACTTTTAAATACTAAAAATTAAAAATTCCCCTCCCATTGGGACTGAAACTCCATGAGATTCAGAAGCTGGGCCTTAGGGTAGTTATCGTGATGAGTAAGACAAATTCTTGCATGCCTGTATTTTATTGAATTTGGTTATTCATGGGACCAGGGCCATTATTTGATGTTTATTGGTTTGTTGTTGTTTTTCGTATTTTACTTGGACTTAGAGACCACATGTTTACTTCAGAAATTCTCTAAAAGACAGAAATGCCAAGCCACACCTGTGGCTCAAAGGAATAGGGTACTGGTCCCATATGCTGGCGGTGGTGGGTTCAAACCCAGTGCCGGCCAAAAAAAAAACTGCAAAAAAAAAAAAACGCAAAAAAAAGGAAAGAAACTCCATAAGTAAGTGGAAAAAAAAATCACTTAGTATTCAAATCACCTCAAAAGCTACGGATAAGGAAGCTTGAAGGTTTTCATTTGGATTATGGAAAGATGAATATGAAAAGGAATATTCTTATCATTTATCAGTTTATTACTCTGGAGGATGCTTTTTTCCCCATTAGGAGTTCTGCAATTTTGAATATTATGTTTTTGTGTAGAAATGAAAGTATACCACCACCACCATCATCATCACATTAACTGTGCCCATTTTAGATTTCATGAAAAATAACCAACCCTCAATACTAACCCGACAGGAGAAGCCTCTAACCTCTAACATGACAAGGTCCTGTAAAACTTCCCAGATTCTATTACTTGTGATATGCAGTATCATAAGTTACTTCTCATTACTTCATTAACTTGATTCACTTTTCATTAATAGTAAAAATCCCCTCACTCTCTTTTCCACATTCACAAATGATAGGCTGTTTTGCCAGAAAAACAAAGACTCACTGTGTTCTTTGATGTAGCAGTTGTTACCACTGCCTCAGACACGCAATTCCTAGCTCAATGTGTAACTCAACATGCTTTTCCCGAGGGTTCCTGTGCTGAGCGTTTGTGCAATACACTCACAGGAGTTTATGTTTTAGAGTCAAACTGTTCTTGGCTCAAATCCTGGCATAGCTGCTTGCTACTATGTGGCCGTGAACTTCCTGGACTATGAAATACCTGTTGTAGAGGTGTTGGGGTTAGGCAGGAGGACGGACATGTGTATGTAGGGGGTGGCACTTAGGTGCTCTGCGGCACAAGGTTCCCTTTCCTTTCCCACCAGGCCCACCACTGTATTTCCTATCTCTGGAGTAGATGGGGAGGCAGGAAAGAGGTGCTTGAACCCACTCCAGTATTTGGTGAGTCCAACATGTCACCTTGTGACTTCTTTGGCTAGTTGCTTCACCAGGAGGTTTGATGAACTCCTCTGCTAAATTTGAATCTGTGAATCTATGATATTATGAAACAGCAAGACCGGGATATTAACAGTAGGATGTCAAATGGGCAGTACTGACCACAATAATAAATTGCAAAGGAAGAACTTGGACTTGTTAATATGTGAGAGATGATTACACACGAATATGAAACTATTCCAAGGTAGTATTCCCTGGTATGCCCTCTACAAAATACTAGTTTCTGAGCATGGTAACAGGTATTAATTTTAAAAAGGTTTCTGAAAATCACTTGGGAAATGCCGATTTAAACAGATTTCTTTCCTACAGGACTGTTTAGGATCTCATATTCAGTATGACTCTGAAGTTGGGGACTGTAGTAAATGTATGAAGCCTTCCTAAAACTTATTTCATCATCGAATCATAATTATTTTGCACCCCAGTAGCATCTCACATGACCAGTATTTCACAAGAAATATTTTGTGAAATGCTGCTCTATAGTTTTAAAACAGAAATGCTGTAGAACATGGGCTGTTGATGCAACCCAAGGAATATGCGAGCATCGATCACTTGTCAGGTGCTATGGAGGCCAGAGATGAAGAAGATCCCATCTTCACAGCAAGTCTGGCAACAAAACTCCATGGGTGGTGGTGTCTACCTGGAGATAGTGGGGATGCCTGGGGAACGCTACATCCCACTGGATTTCTGCTTCAGAATCAGTCAAGGCAGCATCCTAAGGGTGCACAGCGCTGGTTTCTGCCCTGGATATGCCTATCCTTTGTCTCTCTACAAAGCTCCTTCAGTGGTATTTGCATCCTGTTTACCTCCGAGAAATTCTGCAGATAAAATGAATGTGCAGTGGCTGCCCAAACTTGGGTGGGTGGCTTAACCAGGTACAACTTTCACTCAGGAGGAGACTTCACAACATGGACTCTTTGGATCTTGCCCATTTTTACACTGGCCTAAATGTCAAAATACAATCTAAGAAGAAGAACTTGAACAGCAACAGCAACAACTATATGCATAGGCAACCTCTTTCTAGATGAAGGACTTTTAGATAAGTCCGTGTTGGTTGAACCTGACAGCTGAACCTTTATTTTTATTTCTCACTGACAAATTAGGAGCCAGAGGCCTGATGGCAGATTTTACTGGGAAGGACCTTTTCTTCCCTCACTGGTCAGATCTGTGGACTCTTTCACCACTGGGTTTCTCTGCCTGTTAGGCCTTTGGAAACATTTTGGCAGGTTGAGCAGTTATTTTGCTCATGTTGTGAGTAGCATTTCTCTGACCTTTTGTTATTTACTGAAACAGTGCAGCCTGTTTTCTTTTAAGAGAAGCGTGAAATGAAGGGGAGGCAGTCAGCACATGCTGACTTTAGCTATCAGAAGACTAACTTTTGGGCTCCTTGGCTCTATGTATACTTTTGAAGTTACAGGGTCATTGGCCGCTTTGTTGCTTATTCCCATGATTTTTAAGGAGTCTTTGGGGGGATTTTTTTCCTTGCTAAAGCAGATGCATGTGAGGTTAGAAATTTGTTTAAAGCATTTCACCATATCTAAAAACACAACCCTCTAAGAGTTTTCTTCGGATGTCTTGGGCATGATGGGTTGTCTGAAGCTCATCTATTTTGAGTGGTGATGTGACATGTTCCAGGAGAGGACAGCTTGGCACTGGGCTGGTGACATGACAGTCCTCACTCCCAGCCTCTCTTGACCTTGTGCGTCCAGACTGCTGAGGTGAAGACACCATTCAGGACATTGTCCCTAAGTCACAAAGACATCTCTGGGCCTGCTTCTCCCCCACTTTATGCCCACCTGTGCCCAAAACACTTATCTCCTTGGGTTTTTTCTGCTTCTCCCCCTACAGAAGATTTTTATTCACTGCAGACTGACTTACAAGGGTAAAAGAAATATCAAGATCTGATTATATCTTTGAAGAACAAAAATGTGTGTGTGCACATGTACTTAGACATGTGTTTGTTCCCATCTCACCACCTATCCACTTACCTACCTGTCTCTTTCTATCTCAGTCCGACAATTCAACAGGAATCATGTCTCTTCCTTGGGATCCTCCTAGGCCTTGAACTTGGCTGCTGGTGTCTAAGACATCACTCAAATTTGTCAAACATAAAGTGATCATCACATATGTGAACTGGATATATCATTTAGTAGCATCTGTGTGTTTGAGAATTATCATAGTCTAATGATGGGCTAAGGCTTTAGAGATGTTTCTTTTGTTCACTCAGTCAATAGATACAGACAATAAATAAGTAAGCCAAAAAGTAAGGTAGGATTAGAAAACAAAAAATATATAGTGGAGAGAGTACCTAAGGAGGGGGAAGACTAATTTAAATCAGATTTTCTTGTAGATGCTTGTACAGATATAGAGAGAAGGGAACACTTGTATATTGTTGGTGGGACTGCAAACTAATAGAGCCTCTTTGGAAGAAGTATGGAAATCCCCAAAGAATTAAAAATAGACCTTCCATGTGATCCTACATCCTATTAGTAGGCATCTACTCAGAAGAAAAAAAATCATTTTATCATAAGGACATTTTCACTAGATTGTTTATCACAGCTCAATTTATAATTGGCAAGAAGTGGAAACAACCTATGTGCCCATCAACTCATGAATGCATTAACAAACTGTGGTATATGTATACCACGGAGTACTATGGTGACTTTACATCTTTGTATTAAGCTGGATGGAGTAAAATACATTCTTCTCAGTAAAGTATCACAAGACTGGAAAAGCAAGTATCTAGTGTACTCAATACTAATATGAAGCCAGTAAGCGAACTAGTACATGCCCACATAAGAGGAAAAACTCAATTCAATTCCAGTTGGGGAGAAAAGGATGCTCCCATCCAACGAGCACAATGTAAGGGTATATGGCACACCTCCTGGGTGTGGGACACAACTACAACTTTACCTAACAAATGCAAACATTGTAACCTAATCATTTGTACCCTCATATTAATGTGAAATTTTAAAAACTCAGAATAAAATAAATCATGGCTTGCAGGACCTGTTGCTTTGGTTTGAGATCTGTAACGTGAGGAGCCAGCCATGGGAAGTCCTGGGGAGAAACAAGGAGACAGAAGGAAGAACAAAGGCTTGGATTAAGTTAGACAATTCATTCCTTCCTGTTCCTCGTTGGATTACCTCATGTATATGTTTGCCCCTTGAACTACAGCCAATTACTCTTTAAACCTCTAGGTCTCTGGGAACCCACAGGACAACAGAAGCATGTTGTTTTGTTAGAATGCTGTTTGTAATGCAGGACCTGGCTGAACCTACCTACTATGAACCTTTCAGAAACCCAGTTATCCCTCTCCATCCCTTCTTTACAGCTCACATACTGAGAGAAGCTGCCTTTTAGGGATTAGAAAGTAGACTGACTTAATTTCTTAGGGGGAGGTTATAGGAAATATGTAAAAATACTGTGAGTAGAAGAAAGACGCTGCATAGAGTTCTAAATACAAAATCAGAATACATGGGGACTAAACCACAGCCAGATAGGGAGTAACTTTCTCCTGCAGCTTAAAAACAAATTTTTTTTTAACTTTTTATTTTGAAATAACTAGAGATTCACAGGAAGTGCAAATGTATTACAGAAAGATTCCGTGTACCCTTCATCCAGCTTCCCCCACTGGCACATTTTATGTAACAGTAGTGTGTAGTATCACCTACAAAGCATAACATCAACACGAGGACATTGATGGTAACGTAATCTCTAGACCTTATTCAGATTCTGCCAGTTTTTACATGCGTTTATGTGTGTGTATGTTTTACCGTGGATCTAGATTCCTATAATCACCATTGCCGTAAGGACACAGAACTATTCCTTTACCCCCAAGAAACACCTTTGTCTCACTGTACTTTTGTGTATGAGAAAGAGAAACAGATGCTACCCTGCTTCTAGTTCTATACTGGATGAACTTGTACTGAGAGAGGTTGGACTCATCCCTGAAATCTATTGCTAGGTTTGGCCACCATAAATCTGCTTCATTGACAACCACGTGGGGTTCCTTGGTCTGTCCTACAGGAAGACCATCTACTAGCCCAGAACAGAAACATCCAGGCTTGAGTCAGTAACCCTGCCCACATTGTGGAAGCCTGTAAATTGATACCCCATTGGTTTAAGAAGCTGATACCAGTCACAGTGGCCTCAGTGGTTTACTTTGAAGAGAAACAAAACCCTTTCTGGTACTTAACTTAGGGTGATGAATAATAATTTATATGGGGTGTTTACTACCTTTTTTGAAGACGGCTGAGGAAGCAAACACACCAGTAATGGGTTAATAGGCTACCTGAAGAATGGGTGACTTCCTTACAGAAAACAGAACAAATGATAGAAAAATAGCCCTTTGTGTGCGGAGGCAAGAAACCTTTAGGACGTGCAGTTAGTGAGAACTTAAGTAAGGTGCAGGCTGAAATAGAAACCCGCTATAAACAGATTGAGAGAGAGAGACAACAGATTTAAGGGAAAACATCTGTCTGCTGGATCTGACGTCCAAAAGCTGCATCTGTGGCCTAGGACCAATCTTGTAATGCTTAAAACAGGAATGCAAAGGGGCCCAAAGCGGGCTCCGAAAGGTTCTTTTTTTCCTCGAGATTTTCTGTTTGTTCTGCCCAAAATGCTGCCAGGGACTAAAGAAATGAACTCATCTGGTCCCATTTCTCGATGCAGAAGTAGCCTTAGAATTTAACTGCGGAATGAGTGGTTGAAAAGACATTTTACCGGTGTTGTTCCAGACACACTCATCAGAGGAGTCCATTTACTTTGCCTGGTGACATGTCTGGAAATCTTGAGACAGAGTCTTCAAATGTTTCGTATTTCAGCTAGAAGTTTTCACTCATGATGAAGTTGGAAGTCAGAGGAAAGGAGGTGAAAGGAGCAGGTGATGTTCTCATGAGCGCTCAGGAAAAGCATCTGTCTCATGCTGGATTGAACTTAAGATTTGTCACATTAGTCCCTTGACTTATTTATATGTTTTCTTCTCTTGAGCCATTTGTCTGTGTTCTCGAGACAGAGCCTGAGAGGCTATCCTAAGGGAATAGCCTTGAGGTATTCTCTATAGAGAGGGCATTCTCGAACCTGGGAGTAGAGACAAAAGAACATCCTGAGTAGATTCACCCCTCCCCCTAGGTCATCGTCCCCTCTCCTTGCACAGTCTTCACCGGGGATGCTAATGAATTTCTACTTCATTTTCAGTGATTTTCCCCTAGAAAAACTTAAATGATGCCATCTGCGTTACCTGCATCACCCCATCACTGAGATGGAGGAAGTTGTCCTGACTATCATAAACAACTCTGGGGAGATTTCACAATACTCTGAACCCTCTGAGTTCCCTCTCACTGTCCTCCTCACATGATCCCTCATTGTAACTTTTGTCTTTTTTTCTTTTTTTTCTGAGATGGAGTCTTACTCTGTTGCCCTGGTTAGACTGCAGCAGAGTCATCATAGCTCACTGCAGCCTTGAACTCCTGGCCTCCAGCAATTCTCCTGCCTCAGCCTCCTGAGTAGTGGGGGCTGCTGGCTTGTACCACCATGCCGGGGTTGTTTTTCTATTTTTTGTAGAGACTGCATCTTACTCCTTACTCAGGATGGTCTTGAACTCCTGGCCTCAAGCAGTGTTCCCACCTTGGCCTCTGAGAGTGCTGGGATTATTGGTGTGAGCCACTGCACCCATCCTGTCTTTACTTTTATACATCTTACCCCCAGCCAAGACAGCAGTGAGGTTCCTATTACCAATGCCACCTATGTTTTAAGTAATTGGAAATGTTACCTAGTATGAATGAAGCTTGTGTAAATAATATTGCTTGAAGCATATGATACTGTTCGCTAAAACCCCATTCTGAGTAACAGTGAGAATCCTTCCTTGTTTTGTGGGAGGGAAGAGGAGAGGATGTTTTAATGAGCATTGTGGCAAACAGGAAGGGGAAGAAATTCAATAAGCAGAAGAGAGGAACCCAGGATGGTTGGGCACTGAAGTGCTGCAAAAAGCAATATGTGATGCTCTGACGATGAAGCACTCGCCTGCTTTCTGTGCTCAGGGTCTGTGACATTCACTTTCCACTCTCCAGTGCAAGAAGGTGATAGGCTTCAGCATTTGCTGAATTAAATTGGGCAGTACATTACATGCCCTCTGTTTCTCTGATTTCTCCTCAGTAATATGCATAGTCTAGACCTAGGTTGAAAACGAGCACATCAGTTTACATTAACGTCAGATAATCGGCCTCAAGGTGCATAGGTTGGAAGTGGCAGATGTGAGCAGGGGTCTCTTGCCTCCCCCAGCGACACCTCCCATCTGTAAGCTGGTGGGATCTCATTTTCTTAAGGTACAGAAACCTATTTTTTTTTAACCTGTTCTGGTGTTTTGGAGAAGCATGGCATAATGGAAGGCTCAAATTTCACTTTTTTCTTTCTTAGAAGAAATCGCTAGAACTATTTCATCACAGCCTGGGGATGGCTGACACTGTTTGAAGCTCCCTGCCTTAGAGTAGCCTATCTCAGGAAACATCCATGGGGGTGATCATTGGGACATTATTTGCTAAGCATTTTCTCATTGCTCCAAAAGGACTAGCTGAATTTCTCTAAACTAAGCAATCGACCTAGGACTTTGTATCCACTTAGTGTGGGCCTCAATTCAGATCCAGCTTCTTTTTAAAATTATACATCATACAAAAGGCGACCTGATAGTGAAGCCAAAAGTAATGATGGGCGAGGCCAGGGTGGCAGGCCGGGACATCTTGTTTTCATCAAATTCTTTTAGTTACCCTTTCTTTCTCTGTGTGTTTGCTGAGCTTTTGAGATTCTGTTGTGCTCTTCATAGCTGGATGTTTTCCAGAGAGTCATCAGGAAAAAGGAGTATCTTCTGCATTAATAACCTTGGGAAAGATTTTAGCAGTAAAATCAAGAGACCAGATGATCTGGTGGAGAGCAGGATGGGGAAACATTTATTCCCCCTTTCCCAGAAGAGTGTCAAGTTCAGCCTGACCTAGCATCAGACCCTTTACTCGATAACTCTGAGATCTTATCATATCAAGTTAGCTCAGTATGATGATGTAAATGGCAAAACTACTACCCTTATTAATGGGGTTATGAATTTTAAAGGCATACAATAGACAAAATAAGTGACCATGAAATATGCTTGGTGGAACAGCTGATTTGTGTGTGCTTTCCTTTTTATTTTTTAGTAAATTTATTACTGTAAGTCACAAAACAACTAACGTTTACATTTTTTGTACTTTAATTATTGAAAAACACAAGGGCCAAATGAAAATTTGAAAAATATACCAACATTTATGGCAAAGATTAGGGCTCAGAAAATTATGTCCTTATGGGCCAAACCTTGTTCACCATTTGCTTTTGTAAATAAAGTTTTATTGGAACGTAGCCATGCTCATTTTTTTATGTATTATCTGTTTCTGCTTTCCTGCTACAACAGCAGAGTTGAGTAATTATGACAGAGACCATATGCCTTAAAATATTTACTAACTGATCCTTCACTGAAAATGTTTTCCAACCCCTGCTATAGTCATTTTCATGATGTTTATTTACCCACTTATTCATTCTTTTAGTAGGGACCAACTCTGTTCATGACACTGGGGAATATAAAGAAGAATAAAGCGATCACTGATGTCCAAGAACTTACAATGTAACAGAGATGAGAAATGTACTGAAATGGCTGTCTGATGAGGCAGAGTGCTGCATATGCTGGAAATGAGAACATTGCTGTGGCTCAGAGATGGTGAGGGTCACTGACAGTGGGAGGGAATTGGGATGTGTGCAAAGATATTGCCTCCATAACTGTGGCTCCCTGTGATTTCCCAGTAGGAACTTCATGAGAAATAAGAGTCATTTCCTTCATAGAATTTTGTAAGTTGAAGTATCCAAAGGGTGGAAATGATTTAGGATGTTAGTTTTTGTCCAGATTCCTTTATCTGGAAGCATACTTCCCCTGTAACTGTGGGGATCATCATATTTTTGGAAAAATTTGGAATATTTGAAAGAAAGCTTCCTTCTTCAGGATGGGGAGACAGAATTCCTTTCCTTTTTTTGCTGACTGTTCACAGAACAAAGTCATATTAAGAGCTGTGGGTCTTAAAGGAAGGATCTCTAGGGGGAATCCCTCAAATATCAAGCAGATTATAAAAACAAGATAAAATTGTAGAACACCAGCCAGGAAATAACATGACTCAGTGATAGCTATATCTCTTTCTTCTGCAGAATGCCATAATGTATAAGCGTGAACTGAATATTTGGTCAGTTCCTGTTGGCCTGCTGAAATCCTTTAAGGGTTCAGCCCCCTAACCCTGGGAAGAGTCCACGTGTGAAGCCTACTCAAATCCTCCTCGCTGTTGGAATTTACATCTGCCTCTTCATTTGTGACCTGCCCCAGGGTTCATGCCTTTTTGATTTTCATGTCACTACTGCCTGGTTCATTATGCTTTCCAAATATCTGTTGAATGAACTTGAATTGGAGGCAGACAGACATCCCACATTCAAAATCTAGGTGGCTGATTTCGTGAAGAATTAAAGAATTTCAGGTTAAAGAGTGAAGACTAGTAGATTCCTTCCAGCTTGCTTCTGGTGGGGCAGCAACATTATCGGCTAAATTCCAGACACCCATTCTTCGGACTCATCAACAATGATGGTCCCAGAGCCAGTGCAGGGTAGTGTTGTTTCAGAATATGACCCTGCACAGTGTTGCCCTTGGAAGCATAATATCTGGATAGATAAAGAGTGAATGTGTTTGGGTGAGAAAGCTACTAAAAGATAATAATATAGGACCCCCAATCAGGGAATTTAAAGAAATGTTTTAGGAAGCGCCAAACCCAACTGTTTCACATTGTCTCCCTCTGAGGAGGAGAGCCTTTCGAGGCAGCCCTCTGGCAGTGTCTGCTGGGGCTCCGCTCTCCCATTCCCAGCCCAGCTCCCCGTGTTCCCCGGTCCTCAGGGGCTTCCTCTCTCCTGGTACATAGACAGGGAGTGTGGCCCCAGGTGGAGATGAGAGGGGGAGACATAGCCTGTAGGCTCATCTGGCCGGTCCCCTTCCACATCCTTAACCAGAAGAGGAAAATCCAAACCCCTGAGTATGAAGAACACATCTCAGGGCATTTCTTGACACTAGGTATAGTTATTGCCTACCCATGTGAGGGCTGTATTACATCAAAACTGTCTAAATAAACATCGACTCTACTCCCTCCTGCAAGCCCCGCCGTGTATTTATGAATGAGATTGCTTCATCATTTTCTTTTAATGTCAGCAGCAGGCAGGGAAGTCAGAAAGCATTACCTCTAACACGGCGAAAGAACATTGCAAATACATATATTTCCCACTAGCTGCGGCAGTAACCAGCAAGCAAAATTACTTCACCTCGTCATCGTCATGGGCCCCGTCCCTGCGGGATTTTCCTGAGCTTTTCTGATTTATAATGATCACTTTTGAAGGCCTAGAAATGTTTAGGTGAGATTCAATTACTGATTGTCCTAAAGTTCTGTTTTCACTGGAGTCTTTCTGGACTGCTGCTGATCCGGTCCCATTTAAAGCATTCGGTGGCATGAACACACTCGGTTTCTGCCCACATCACTGCATTCCTGGAATGCCGTTCACAGGCCTTAGCAAGATCATCTGACAGCCGCCTGTGAGGTCAACGAACTTTATACATAATTAAACACTCACAGTTAGGAGAATTCATTTTTTTTTCTCCCTAAGAAGCAGAGAAAGAATACATGTTATGTTGCCCTCCATAACTGAGCAAAAGTGATGTGGAGTAATCAGGCTAGTTTCACATGATTTAACGCTGAACCGAATAAGAAAGTGATTGCATCCTCTGCCGGGCCTCACGGAACAGTCACCACCCACACTGTTTACTCAGACTGGGATCTTGGCCATTTGGGGTTTAAGCCAGAAGAAAGGGGGAAAAAAAATCCAACCCTGGAATGAACGCTTTTGAAACTCTGTATTCTCCATGCAAGGCAGCCAAGGATTCTTTTAAAAAAAAAAAAACCTATTTAAAAATCAATTACTGGGATCATATTTTCATTTACAATGGATTGTTAGCAACAGCTAATTCTCTGCTTCCATCCACATTTGAAGTTCAGGAGTGGATAGGCTGGAATTGGAATGGTCTCTGTTTTGCCTGGGTATCTGATGCCACCACCAAACTATGTGTGGGTAGTTGGGCAATGCTGACCTTCGACCAGCAATCCATGCAAGAGGGAGGGATTGAATGAAAACAAGCCAAAGGGAAGGCAGTAAGTGTGCTCCATTGGAGTGGGGGGTACAGAGAATACTGCCAAGGGCAGGAGGAAACAGGAGGCAGATCCTAGGGGTCAGTAAGGCACGGAGTCCATCTGTCTGTCTCTAGTCAGGACTGCAAAAAATCATCTCAGACGTGAGACTGTATAGGAGATTCTGGTACCTCCCTTGGTTATCCACCCTGTTATTTAGCAATTCCTACAGCCAGGAAATTCTTCCTGATTTCCAGCCTAAAATGTGCACGTGGTGCTGCCTTGGGGATAAGTTATGAATGGAGACCACACCCACATCTCCACGTTTGCTCCCTGCGCAGAATGGAGCCTATTTCTTGCTTCTTTCTTAAAATGACAATTTCTCGGCCCACCATGGCAAAGCGTCCCCAGGCCACCTAAGTGGGAATGGTGCAGGGGCGGGGCGTTTCTGGGGACCTGCGGTCACCAGGAACTGTTGCTAGGCATTTTATGTATTTACCAGCTCTGTCGTGTCCAGCAGCCAGGCTCGAAACCACTGTCTGTGCGCATAGTAAATGCGGAAGCTCCTGTTTCAGATTTTAAAAGGAAAGAAACAGTAATTCTGAGCAGCAGAAAGCAGACTCTGGCATTCTACTGGCCTGGAAATGGTAGTTTACTCGTCAGTTTGAAATTAGAAGAGCTAAAAGGAAAGAGAGAGTCCCGGGCAAGTTTCGGGTCTGATGTCCCCAAAGGCAGCGCAGCGGCTGTCCCTACTTTGGACAGTGCGCTCGGAAGGCTAAGTGATGCTGGACCCGAGGCCACTGTTCTCACTTCCTCCGGCCTCTTCCTCCTCCTCAGCAGATGCTCAGTGAATCGTCAGCCACTTGGCCAGTGACTTTCGGATTCATTGACCAGCCGTCAGATGACCAGAGGAGTCTGGCTTCTTCCCTTTTTAGGGAGTTATGTCATTATCCTGCTGCCGCTGCGGTTTGGTCCAGAAAGGAAGAGGTTGTCTTCTCCTTCACCTGCTTGCCCTGAGGCATCAAGTTCCAGTTCCCCATGTTAAGTAATCGACTCAGCGAGTGGATGGAGCACCCTGCGCGCAGGAGTAGGGCTTCCAGCCCTGGACTCGGTTCCCGGATCGAGCACCCTGCGCGCAGGAGTAGGGCTTCCAGCCCTGGACTCGGTGCCCGGATGGAGCGCCCTGCGCGCAGGAGTAGGGCTTCCAGCCCTGGACCGATTCTCGAGCCCTCCTCCGATATACCATGGGCCTTGCCGCTCCCTCGGCTGCCAGATGTGATAGTAACACCCACCTACCTATATTAACATCTTATAAATGTACAAAACACAGTGCTTTTTATTATGAAATAGACCATCAACAGAAAACACAGAGACTCAGGTAGTGAACACATTGCATCCTCCCTGTTTTGTCATGTCATTGTCCATGTTAGCTTCAGACCTTCCCACCCAGATTTTTTTTTAATTTTTTTGAGACAGGGTCTTGCTGTGTAGCCCAGGCTGGAATGCAATGGCATGATCATAGCTCAACTGTAACCTTGAACTCCTGGGCTGAAGCAATCCTCCCACTTTAGCCTCCACAGTAGCTATGACTGTAGGAACATAGACTAACTTTTAAACCATGCCCAGCTACTTTTTTTTTTTTCCTTAGAGATGGGGTCTTGCTATGTTGCCCAGCCTGATCTTGAACTCCTGACCGCAGCATTCCTCCTGCTTTGACCTCTCAAAGTTTTAGGTCTATTTCCTTCCTTCCTTTTCTTTCTTTGAAAAAGAGCTAAAGGCATCCTCCATTCCCACCCCTTCTTTATTCTTTCTTCCCTCGACAGCCATCACCGGCATCAATTTAAGTGTGAGGCTCATTATCACCGTGCATGATTTTATCTTTTACACATGTATATCCATAAACAACATGTATATTTTAAAATGTCTTTGAACTTTGTGTAATGATATCACAGGGTTTATGTTCTACATTATACTTGTAAGATGTACCTGTCATAAATACATACCTCCACTTCATTTATTTTCTATTCTATATCCTGTTTTAGCATAAGAAGGATATTAGCATCATCTCTGACTTTTGAACCGTACTTTGCAAGGACATTATATCTGCTTCTAGCTTTTTGGTATAGAGGCAGTGCTGTGCTCTGCACCTGTTCTTTGCACACCACAGGTGATAGTTTCTCTTGGGTCTGTTGCCAGCAGGAGAGTGACAAGTATGCACATCTTCGGTTTTCCAGGAAGTTGCCAAGTTGTTCTCCAAAATGAAAGTATCAGTTCTCCTTCTCACTAACAGGGTTTGTGAATTCCCATTGTTCCAAATTCTCTCCAATACTTGTTATAGTCACCTTTTAAAGTTTTGCTTTTGCCCGTCTGATAGTTGTTTAAGTTTTAGATTTTAATTTCCTGAATACCAGTGAATTTGAGCTTCTCTTCGTTTATTTACTGAATAGACCGGAGTCTTTCTGTATAAGATATCTCTTTTTATTCTTTGCCGATTTTTCTATTGGTTTGTTGATCTTTTTAATTGACTTAACTGCACTGTGTAATGTGCACTTATATCAACCTCTTGTCCATTATATGCATGACAAATATCTTCCCTTGGTTGTGTAACTTTATTTTGTTGATGATAGTTTGCTAAGGGTTTTTGTCTTCATTTTGTTTTAATCTCATAACAAGTCTGTGAACTAGATATTATTTCTCTTCCCATAGTAGAGATGAGGACAGTGGATCTTAGAAAGTTTGAGTAAATTGACCAAGGTTTCACAGCTAATAAGGAGGGGGACTAGAGATCACGTCCAACTCTAATTCCAGAACCCATGCTCTTTTCTACTGCTCTTTAAGACATACGTTCTATGAATATCAAAATGTTATAGGTGAACACACTGAGGCCCAGAGAGCTTCAGTGATTTGCTCAGCATCACACAGTGTGGCAGTGTTAGAACATGGACTATTCCTTAGGTCCCCAGACTGCTCACACAACTGTATACCTAGATTGAAAAATGAGAGAAATCGGGTGGTGCCTGTGGCTCAACGGAGTACAGCGCTGGCCCCATTTGCAAACCGAAGCCCTGGCCAAAAACTTCAAAAAACAAAGTTAAAAAAAAAAAAGAAAGAAAAATGGGAGAAATGAGCAGATAAATATCACATATGCACATCCTTTTAAAATGCAATTTTGCAGGTAGCAGGGTGGTGCAGTGGAAGTGCTCTGGGCCCATAAAATGCAACTTAAGAAAATTATTAACTATTTTAAAAAGTACAGAGAATAATACAGCAAAAAGACAGGCAATCCACAACTCAGATTTAATAAATATTAACATAGAGTCACGAGGGAGGCAAGGTGGCTGACTGAAGCCAGCTTTCGGCAGAGGCTCCTGTCCAGAGGGAGAAATGATGCCCAGAAATGGCCCAATAAAGCGGAAGATCGGGAGCTGAGCTGAGAAAGTTATCAATAGGTTCACATCACCTTTGCTGCAACAAGCTGGGACACCAAGGAAGCAAATTTCAGGTGCAAAACCCATCCTAAAGAGGACAGAAATCCTTCCCTTCACCACCCAGGAGAGCAGCCTGAGGGGAGTAGAGAACAGAGGACCTTTAGTTTCACCACGGGGGAGAGAAGGAGCGA
Source organism: Arctocebus calabarensis (assembly GCA_963573935.1). Taxonomy (NCBI): domain Eukaryota; kingdom Metazoa; phylum Chordata; class Mammalia; order Primates; family Lorisidae; genus Arctocebus; species Arctocebus calabarensis. Next base: position 5,744 of record CAUYON010075408.1, on the reverse strand, counting down.
GGCCCCGGACTCCCTCCACAGAGAGATACCACTGCAAGCCCAGGCAGTCTCTTGCCGGGGCCAAGGTTTGATCTAATATTCTCCCTACCTTTCTGAATTCCCAATCCACTCCTCCTCCCTCTCCTGGTGGTCTGGAAGACTACTCTCTGCAAAATCTAAAGTGTTTGGCAGACTTTTGCTAGGGTGGGGCACCTCATGAGCTGTGGGACAGTTGCGCTGAAACTGTAACTTTAATAGAGGTGGGGAGTAAGGGGAGAGAGACTTGCCCTGTATTGGAAAGAGCATAGCTCGGGTCCACACTACTGACTATTGGGGACCACAGCCCACCGGCTCCCCTGCTCAGCAGCCCATGGTGGGTGGCTCAGCTTCCTGCCAGGCTCCTGTGACTGGTGGCCATGGCAGCAACTCTCACCCGGCTCCAGCGACCTGCAGCTGCAGTAGGTGACTCCGCCCTCTGACTCCTGCAACCTGCAACCCATGGCCAGCTACTCCCACCTGGCCCCTGTGACCCCTGAGGCTCCCAAGGCTGGCAACTCCATCTTCTGGCTTGCCACCTGGATCCTGCAGCCTGAGGCTGGGGGTCAGCAACTCTAACCTTTGGTTCCAGGCCTGGCTCCTGTGACCCTTGCAGCTGGTGGCAATGCTCTCCAGCTCCCTGCTGGCTCCGCTGACCTGCACACAGCAGTACCCTAGACCTTCAGCACCACCCCTGAAGTTGTGGCAGCTCCACGGTTCCTCCCTCTGGGGTCAATTTAAGCTGCCAGTGGACCACCGCTGCCTTAATGCTGAAAACCTTTTCAACTCTCCCACCTGATCGGTGTTTGTGTCAACTGGGATAATTGTTTTGGAACTCTTGTGGACAATCGCCCAGGGACCCACCAAGATTGTACCCTGGTTGTTTTGTTGTGGGAGTGTGGGATTCTCCCCTTCCAGTAGTTGTCTATGGGGTGGTGGGGTGTCTTATTTGCTTATATATCTCCACAGCTGAGACTTCAGCCCACTGATTCACTAGGATGAGCAGAGACTAGCTGAATACTGCTCAGTGCCACCTAGCCCAACCACACCAGGCAGGTGCCCAGAGTTTCAGGCAGTAATTCTGAATGGGACCTTTGTAAAGCTCTAAGGTAAAAGCCTCCACCACCAGCCCCAGTTCTTTGGTAAATGGCTGGTTAATTACAACTCCAGGAGCCCTCAATTCAATTTTACCTTGCTAGCTTCTCTAGCCAAATAGTGAAAAATAATCATGGGGCAGAATCAGTGGAAAAGCTCTGGCAACATGAATAATCAAAGTAGATCAACTTCCCCAAGAAATGACAAAGGAGACACAACAGAAGATCCTGTTCATGAACAAATGGCTGAGAAATCAGAAATTGAATTCAGACTTTGGATTGCAAACAAGAGATTAACAGAATGGAGGTACAGATGGAATTAGAAATTCAAGGAGCAAGTCAAAAGTTGTCTCAAGAATTCAATGAATTCAAAGACAAAATCACAATAGATTTTTGACCCATTGAGGCAGCCTCAAAGATCTGAGAAATACAGTAGAATCCCTCAGTAACAGAATGGAGCAGGTAGAAGAAAGGATCTCTGACATTGAAGACAAAGCTTTTGAATGCTCCCAAATGCTCAAAGAGGAAGAGAAGAGGAGAGCAAAAATGGATCATTCCCTGAGAGATTTGTGGGACTACTCCAAAAGAGCAAACATTCACCTAATAGTAATCCCTGAAGAAGAGGATGGTCTGAAAGGCACAGATACTCTACTCTAAGAGATAATTGAGGAGAACTTCCCAAGCATGGCAAGAGATACTGAAATTCAGGTAGCAGACAGTTTCAGAAACCCAGCATGACTCAACTTAAATAAAGAATCTTTTTTTTTTTTTGCAGTTTTTTTGGCTGGGGCTGGGTTTGAACCCGCCACCTCTGGTCCATGGGGCTGGTGCCATACTCCTTTGAGCCACAGGCACCACCCAATAAAGCATCTTCTAGATACATTGTAATTAACTTTGCAAAAGTTAATATGAAGGAGAAAATTCTGCAAGCAGCCAGACATAAGAAAAACATAACCTACAAGGGGAAAAATATTAGAATGACTACAGATCTTTCTGTTGAAAGTTTTCAAGCCAGAAGAAGATGGTCATCGACCTTCAATCTCCTAAAACAAAACAACTTTCAGCCCAGGATCCTGTATCCAACTAAACTGAACTTCAGTTATGACAGAGAAGTTAAATACTTTAATGACACACATGTTGAAGTGCCATAACCAAACCAGCTTTTCAGGATATTCTCAGACCCATCCTCCACAATGACCAGCAGAATGCTCTACCACCAAAGTAAACTCACTCTGAAATTCTTGACCAAAACCCAATCTCCACAGTGGTGAAAAGATTCAAAATGTCCACTGGACTTTTGAAAAACTAGACACCCAAAATACTATCAGGCTTAATTCATGTGAATGACTTAAACTGTCCTCTTAAGAGACACAGGTTGGCTAACTGGATACAAAAACTCAGGGCAGATATCTGCTGCATACAAGAATCTCATCTTACCTTAAAGGATAAATATAGACTCAGGGTGAAGGGATGGGCATCAGTAATCTAGGCAAACGGAAATCAGAAAAAAGCAGGGGTGGCAATTTTAGTGGCAGATACACTAGGCTTTAAACTGACAAAAGTAAGGAAAGACAAGGCTGGTCACTTCATATTTGTTAAGGGAAACACTCAACATGTTGAGATGTCAATTATTAACATTTATGCACCTAACCAGAATGCTCCTCAATTTATAAGGGAGACCCTAACAGACATGAGCAATTTAATATCTTCCCCCAGCACCATAACAGTTGGAGATTTTAACACCCCTTTGGCAGTGTTGGATAGATCCTCCAATAAGAAACTAAGCAAATAAATTTTGGACTTAAACTTCATGATACAACAATTGAATTTAACAGATATCTATAGAACATTTCATCCTAACAAAACTGAATACACATTCTTCTCATCAGCCCATGGAACATCCTCCAAAATTGATCACATTTTAGGTCACAAGTCTAACCTCAGCAAATTTAAAAGCATAAAATTATTCCTTTTATTTTCTCCGATCATTATGCAATAAAAGTTGAACTCACCAATAACAGGTATGTGCATACTCATACAAAGACATGGAAACTAAATAACCTTATGCTGAATGATAACTGGGTCATAGATGAGATTAAGAAAGAAATTGCCAAATTTTTGGAGCAAAACAATAATGAAGACATGAATTATCAGGACCTGTGGGATACTACAAAAGCAGGCCAAATAGGGAAATTTATAGCATTGCAAGTCTTCCTCAAGAGAACAGAAAGAGAGGAAGTCAATAACTTAATGGGACATCTTAAGCAACTGGAAAAGGAAGAACATTCCAACCCAAACCTAGCAGAAGAAAATAAATAACTAAAATTAGAGCAGAATTAAATGAAATAAAAAACAGAAGAATTATTCAAAAGATCGATGAATCAAAAAGTTGGTTTTTTGAAAAATTTAACAAAATTGATAAAACTTTGGCCAACCTAACCAAAAATAGAAAATTAAAGTCCACAGTATCATCAATCAGAAATGACAAAGACAAATTTGTTATTATATCAAAAATAACAACACCTCAGAAATTCAAAAAGTCCTTAATGAACACTACGAAAAGCTTTATTATCAGAAATATGAAAATATGAAAGAAAGTGACCAATACTTGGAAGCACACCAACTTCCTAGACTTAATTGGAAAGAATTGGAAATGCTGAACAGACCTTTATCAAGTACCGAATCAACTATATGAAATCTCCCCCAAAAGAAGAGTCCAGGACCAGATGGCTTCACATCAGAAGTCTACCAATCCTTTAAAGAGGAACCGATATGTCTATTAATTAACCTTTTCCAAAACATCGAAAAAGAAGGATTATTTCCCAACACATTCTATTAAGCAAATATCACCCTGATCCCCAAACCAGGAAAAAACCGAGCAAGAAAAGGAAACTATAGACCAATATCTTTAATGAATGTAGATGCAAAAATATTCAATAAGATCCTAGCAAACAGAATCCAGCAACACATCAAACAAATTATACACAATGACCAAGTGAGTTTTATCCCAGGGTCTCAAGATTGGTTCAATACATGTAAATCAATAAATGTAATACATCACATAAACCAACTAAAAAACAAAGACCATATGATTCTCTCAATACATGCAGAAAAAGCTTTTGACAATATCCAGCATCCTTTTATGATCAGAACACTTAAGAAAATAGGTATAGAGGGGACTTTTCTTTAACTGGTAGAGGCCATCTACAGCAAACCTACAGTCAATATCATGTTGAATGGAGTAAAACTGAAAACATGTCCACTCAGATCAGGAACCAGACAAGGTTGTCCATTGACTTCACTGCTTTTTAACATTGTAATGGAAGTCTTAGTCATTGCAATCAGGCAAGAGAAGGCCATCAAGGGTGTACAAATAGGGTCAGAGGAGATCAAACTTTCTCTCTTCTCAGATGATATGATTTTATACCTGGAAAAGGGACTCAACCACAAAACACTTAGAAATGATCAAGGAATACAGTGGCACCTCAGGGTACAAAATCAATGCTCACAAATCAGTAGCTTTTATATATACCAATAATAGTCAAGCCAAAAAAACAGTCAAGGACTCTATTCCCTTTACAGTTGTACCACAGAAGATGAAATATTTGGGAATTTATCTAACGAAGAATGTGACAGATCTCTATAAAGAGAATTATGAAATTCTGGGAAAAGAAATAGCTGAAGATATTAACAAGTGGAAAAACATACCGTGCTCATGGCTAGGAGGAATCAACATTGTTAAAATATCCATATTACCCAAAGCAATTTACAAATTTAATGCAATCCCTATCAAAGGCTCACCATCATACTTTAAAGATCTTGAAAAAAATAATACTTTGTTTTATATGGAACCAGAAAAAACCTCAAATAGCCAAGACATTACTCAGAAATAAAAACAAATCAGAAGAAATCATGCTACCAGACTTCAGGCTGTACTAGAAATCTACAGGCCAAAACAGTATGGTATCGGCACAAAAATAGAGAGGTAGGTGTATGGAACAGAATTGAGAACCAAGAGATGAACCCAGACACTTATAGTCATTTGATCTTTGATAAGCCTATCAAAAATATAATTTGGGGGAAAGATTCCCTATTTGACAAATGGTGCTGGGAGAATTGGCTGGCGACTTGTAGAAGACTGAACCTGGACTCACACCTTTCACATTAACAAAATTGATTCTCACTGGATAAAAGATCTAAACTTAAGACATGAAACTATAAAGATCCTTGGAGAGAGTGCAGAAGAAACACTTGAAGAAATTGGCCTGGGAGAATACTTTATGAGGAAGACCCCCAGGACAATTGAAGCAACACCAAAAATACGTTACTGGGATCTGATCAAACTAAAAACTTCTGCACAGCCAAGAACACAGGAAGTAAAGCAAGCAGAGGGCCCTCAGAACAGGAGAGGATATTTGCAGGTTATGCTTTTGACAAAGGTTTGATAACCAGAATCCACAGAGAACTCAAACTTATTAATAAGAAAAGAACAAGTAATCCCATTTCATTGTGGGCAAGGGACTTGAACAGAAGCTTCTCTGAAGATGATAGGTGCATGGCCTATGGGCACGTGAATAAATGCTCATCATCTTTAATCATCAGAGAAATGCAAATCAAAACCACTTTGAAATATCA
>CAUYON010075405.1:0-18681 GCA_963573935.1 Arctocebus calabarensis | reverse complement strand
GCCTCAAGCTGTCACCCTGGATAGAGTTCTGTGGCATCACTGCTCACAGCAACCTCCAATTCCTGGAGTCAAGCGAGTCTCTTGCCTCCGCCTCCCAAGTAGCTGGGACTACAGGCGCCCGCCACAACGCCCGGCCATTTTTTGGTTGCAGCCGTCCTTGTTGTTTGGCGGGCCCACGCTGGATTTGAACCCGCCAACTCAGGTGTACGTAGCTGGCGCCTTAGCCCGTTGAGCCACAGGTGCCGAGCCTGAAAGGAAAGTATTTTGATGACATTCAGGACATCAAGGATGACAACAGCTTTGTTGGCCATTCCAGAAAAAGAGTTCCAAAATTGCTTTGAAGGGTAGACTAGGTGCTGGTGTGAGTGCACGGCTTCCCAAGGGAAGTACTTTGAAGGTGATCATAGTGATATGCAGCAGTGAAGGATATAGCACTATTCTAGGAGGAGTTCATGAACTTACTTGTCAGGCCACATAAACTCAACAGTGAAAGACTTCATTGAAATTTTGGAGCTGTGAGCAGTGCCTGTGGCTCAGTGAGTAGTAAACCGGCCCCATATACCAAGGGTGGCAGGTTTGAACCTGGCCCAACCAAACTGCAACAAATAATAGCCGGGCTTTGTGGGGGCGCCTGTATTCCCAGCTACTCGGGAGGCTGAGGCAGGAGGATCGCCTGAGCCCAGGAGCTGGGGGTTGCTCTGCGCTGTGACACGGCACTCTACTAAGGGGCGATAAAGTAAAACTGTCTCTCCAAAAAAAAAAAAAAGAAGAAGAAATATTTGGGCTCAGCCTGATTTGCCTCACAGACAAGGCGAGGTGGTTCCTCAGAAGGGATTTTAGATCTATACTTTTACTGAGGTTGCTGGGCAACAGGAACTTCAGCTGAGTCTCAACAACTGAGTCTCCACGGGAGCTCCCATTTCTGCCGACGCCACATGGCCAAAGACCACCTAGAATTGACAAGTTGATTTGTTGGGTCATCTGCAGCCAGGGAGATCACACACCATGGGGTTTTGGTGGTTTCTCAGTTAGAAAGGACTTGGCAGAGGATTTGGGATTGTGTTAGTGATTTTAGGGCGCATTCAAGGGAGTGGGGTTTGCTCAGCACTGGTGATTCTAGAATGTAGGTGTAATTAGAGGATTGAGTCTATTATCTGGGCATGTCAACTAAAATTAAACTATAGCAGCAGTGACTCCTTAGCTAGAGAAGAGGGAATGGCAGGTATTTTTGTAATTGCACATTGACCTCATTTTTGTCTGATTAAGTATTTTTTTGGACTCCCTTTAATATGGGTCATAGTCTGAAGTTGGTGTTCACGTGAGACTGTTTATGTCCAACAGAAGAATACCATGGTCCAGGTATGTACACCAGGCCCACTCCTGAGTGTCAGGCCAGCTCCTGAGTGATATAGGCTGCTTTTCTCTTTTTGAAGTATGAAAATATGACATTTTCTAAAATTTGTTGAACAACGCCTGGCACGTGGTAAATATTCAGTAGAAGATGACCACTGCATTCTTCAATTCCAGAAGAATTTTTGTAAGTGTCTTGAGTGCCTTGATATATCAGAAGCTGTCATCAGCTTATTAGGGGTAGAGCGTGAACTCTGTTGGTCAGCAGCCTTACCATTTAAAGAGATAATCAGCTTTACATCAGCTCTACCATTGCAAAAGGTAAAAAGTTTCCAGAATTCTTAGCTTCTCGCTATGATTGAGTAACTGATCCCTGTTGCTGATCTATAGTATAGAAAGGACTCTTCATTTTAATGTCAGAAATATCACTATCACATCAAGAAAATAATAATGCTTATGTATTCGGCTGTTAATAATCAGTTTAGTTCAAAGTCCAATTCATAGAGTTACTTGTGTTATTGACAGAAACTGTCATCTCAGGAAAAAGTTAACAAAATTTATTTTTCCTGGTTGAATAAGTGAATTCCTAGTTGAATAGTGAATAAGTGAATAACACTTATTTGTTAAAACCTCCACAGTATGGATAGACTTCTGAAAGTCTGTTTTGAGTCTTAAATTCATTGGAGTGGTTTTTACAGTGTGTGGTGTGTTTAGCAGTCAGGTGAGGGAGAGCGTCATCTGCTTCTCTGTGTATGCTCAATGTTGAACAGGGCCCCAGATGCCAAGGTGTAGATGACAATCAAAAATGTTAACATGGATTTGTTTAAGGGAGGGATCATCTGCTGGTTGTATCTTGTACTCCATTTTACTTTGTTTTTTTTTCTTTTTTCCTGCTAGTTCTTTATTCTGGTTTGATCATTCTTTGTGACCAGTTTGTTGTTGTTGTTTTGAGTGCAGTATATGACCTTTGAGTTTTTTTTTTTTTTCCCCTCCCCTCCCAGACAAGGATAGAATACAGTGGCTTCATCATAGCTCACTACAACCTCCAGTTCCTGGGTTCAAGCAATCCTCCTGCCTTCATCTCCCAAGTACCTAGGATTACAGGAACATACTACCACACCTGGCTAATTTTTGTATTTTTGGTATAGATGTGGTTGTGAATTCTTGGCCTCAAACAATCCTCCTGCCTCAGCCTCCCAAGGTGCTGGGGTTATAGGTGTGAGTCACACTATACCTGGACTTGACCAGCTTCTTACATAAAACTTTGACAGTACGAGAGTCAGTCCAAGGCAGCGTGAGAAGAATGAGAAGCAGGTATCAATAGATCAGTCTTCCTGGCCTGCCCAGACCACACCTCCAGGTGTTTTTTGCCTTTGCCTTTAAGCTTTAATGCTGGCTGCACTCAGAGTAAGTTTCAGAATACTGTAAAATAAGAGTTTATCCCCATGGTAACCAGATCCAAACACTGAGATTTTTCCTGGTTTTTATCCCAGGACAGACTGAACTATTAGTATTTAGTTCCCTCTTCTTAAAGGGAAAAAGTGAGAATGGGAAGACATTGGCAAGTGTACAGTTCTTTATTAAAATGCTGCGTTTTATCGGGCCTGTGGCTCAGCGAGTAGGACGCCGGCCCCATATACCGAGGGTGGTGGGTTCAAACCCGGCCCCGGCCAAACTCCAAAAACAAAAAATAGCCGGGCGTTGTGGCAGGCACCTGTAGTCCCAGCTACTTTGAAGGCTGAGGCAAGAGAATCGCCTAAGCCCAGGAGTTGGAGATTGCTGTGAGCTGTGAAGGCATGGCACTCTACCAAGGGCGACAAAGTGAGACTTTGTCTCTTAAAAAAAAAAGATAAAGTGCTGCATTATCTGGTTTTCTATCCTACATCTGAATTAAAAAGTCGTAACGATCAGGGATGAGTTGGGTAAGTACATGTAGGGGAGCAGCCCAAATGTCATTTAATATAAGGGAAAGAGGTAAAGGAAAGATACACACAAAAATACAAAACATACACCTATACGGGGAGGAGGGGCCAAGAATGGGGGAGCCTCTGGGGATCGTAGTCCTGCCCACTGAACAGCCTCTGTATTGTCAGTGTAGTGGGACACAGGACAGCAGTTAGCACCCTTGATGTTCGCTGTGAGCCATCAAGAAACAGAAAACTTTTTATCTAAGACATCAAGGCAAAATATAACCCTGTCACAAATTTTTCAGCACAAATAATTAGTACATTTGGATGCCTTAAAAGAGATTAGGTTTTTCTGAAAAACTTAAGTGGAAAATTTACTTGTGTCCTAATGTCAGCTAATTCAGGTGCTCCAAAGGGGAAAACCAAAGTATTAGATTCTAAATTTTCACCAAGAGGAAATTCCATCCCATGTGTCCATTAACAGCATATTTGTGAAATGTTCACATGTATATGTTTTACTACTAAAATTAGTGCATTTTACCTTTGTTTTAAATTATTTTTTTTATTGTTGGGGATTAATCGAGGGTATAAGGAAACCAGGTGCATTTTAACTTTCATGTAACTGGTAGGGTTTGGTGGCTGGCACCTATAATCCCAGCAATTTAGGAGGCTAAGTTTGGAGTATAACTTGAGCCCAGTAATTCAAAAGCAGCCTGGGCAATGTAGCAAGACCCGGTCTCTAAAATGATGAAAACATTTAACAGGGCATGCAACTGTAGTCCCCGCTGTCCAGGAGGCTGCGGCATAAGGGTTTATTGAGCCCAGGAGTGTGAGGCTACAGCGAGCTATGATCACACTTCTGTACTCAAGCCTGAGAACAGAGTGAAACCCCATCTGTGAAAAAACTTTGAAAAATATAGTGTTAAAACCAAAAGCTTATTTGCTATTAAGAGACTGAAGATTTCAGAGGCTTGGATTTGTTCATTTGATGTAATACAGGTTATGTACATATGGTAAAGAAATTGGTGGTTTATTACCTAATGAGAACAGGCTAATTTGCATTCATGTTTTCACTATAAACAACAAATTCTGGCTTAAAAAAAAAAAAATCACCTTGAAAGTATTTGAAAAGCTGGAAAAAAAAAAAATAGTCAAGGAAATTTGCAGGCTAAATTTGGGGGGAAAGCCTGACCCAGAGAGGTAGTAGATTATCAGAGGACTGAAATCACTTTTGCCTTTAAGACATCTGTTAAAATGCAAATGGGCTTTGGTTCATCAACTCAAAGGGCAGGGAAAATGGAAATGAAGGTCCAGACTGTGTGAAAGTTAATTTTTAGAGAAGTTACCCTGCATTAAGTAGTGACCACAAAGCTGTTCCCTGCCCTTGAACCCCAGGGGAGTGTAGAAAAGGCTAGGATGTCAGTGAACAGAAACGAAAAGGAAAAAAGGCTTGGCACCTGTAGCTCAGTGAGTAGGGCGCCGGCCACATACCCCAAAGATAGCGGGTTTGAGCCTGGCCCCAGGCCTCCTAAACAACAATGACAACTGCAATCAAAAAATAGCTGGGGCTCGGGGCCTATGGCTCAGGGGTCTAAGGCGCCAGCCACGTATACCTGAGCTGGCGGGTTCAAATCCAGCCCGGGCCTGCCAAACAACAATGATGGCTGCAACCAAAAAAAAAAAAAATGGCCGGGCGTTGTGGCGGACGCCTGTGGTCCCAGCTACTTGGGAAGTGGAGGCAAGAGACTTGCTGGAGCCCAGGAATTGGAGGTTGCTGTGAGCTGTGATGCCACAGCACTCTGTCCAGGGTGACAGCTTGAGGCTCTGTCTCCAAAAAAATAAAAAGCTGGGCGTTGTGGCAGGAGGCTGAGGCAAGATAATGGCTTTAAGCCCAAGAGGTTGAGGTTGCTATGATCTGTGACGTCACAGTACTCTGCGGAGGGCAACATAGTGTCTCTCTCAAAAAAAAAAGGAAAAAGGAGAAAAACCCACCCCTGAGAAGTTGTGGTCACCTGCTCACCCATTTGCATGTTGACATCCTGGTATACTTGGTGTCCCTATGCCAAGGAATCTTAGTCCTTGGAACATAGCAGAGGCAAATACAAAGTTTCTCTGAGCCTTAGCAAGTGCAAGAAGTAGAATGAGCTGGACTTTGTGATGCAGTGCCTGTAGTCGCAGCTGTTGGAAACACTGAGGCAGGAGGATCATTGGAGCCCAGAATTTGAGGTTGCTGTGACCTAGGCTGAGTCTTGGCACTGTAGTCACAAGGCAAAAAAAAAAAAAAAAATCTGGCAGAAGGTCATATTTATCCTACCCTCAGAAAATCAGTTTCTGGGAGGTGCCTATGGCTCAGTGAGTAGGGTGCCAGGTTCAAACCTGGCCCCAGCCAAATTGCAACAACAACAAAAAAATAACGAGTGTTATGGCAGGCGCCTGTAGTTGCTACTGGGGAGGCTGAGGCAAGAGAATCGCCTGAGCCCAAGAGCTGGAGGTTTCTGTGAGTTGTGAGGCCACGATATTCTGCTGAGGGAGACAAAGTGAAACTATCTCTTAAAAAAAAAAAAAAAGAAAAGAAAAAGAAAATCAGTTTCTGAGAATTTTCAAGGGCAATAACCACTGTCAAAAATGACCAGAACATGCAAGGAAACAAGACAGAGAACTAACTAATGGGGGAAATTCAGAAGGCAACAGAAATAAATAGGCATAGTCAATTGACATAATTTTCAGACACAGATACAATACAAAATATGCGGGGCGGTGCCTGTGGCTCATTGAGTAGGGCGCCGGCCCCATGTAATGAAGGTGACTGGTTCAAACCCAGCCTCGGCCAAACTGCAAAAACAAAAATAGCCGGGTGTTGTGGGGGGACGCCTATAGTCGTAGCTACTCGGGAGGCTGAGGCAAGAGAATTGCCTAAGCCCAGGAGTTGGAAGTTGCTGTGAGCTGTGTGACGCCACGGCACTCTACTGAGGGCGATAAAGTGAGACTCTGTTTCTACAAAAAAAGAAAACAATAAACAGAACTAGACACATTATAGAGAAAATGGAGAAAAAAAAAAATTTTTTTTTTTTTTTTTTGAGACAGAGCCTCAAGCTGTCACCCTGGATAGAGTGCTGTGGCATTACAGCTCACAGCAATCTCCAATTCCTGGGCTCAAGCGAATCTCCTGCCTCTGCCTCCCAAGTAGCTGGGACTACAGGCGCCTGCCACAACGCCCGACCATTTTTTGGTTGCAGCTGTCATTGTTGATTGGTGACCCGGGCTGGATTCGAACCTGCCAGCTCAAGTGTATATGGCTGGCGCCTTAGCCCATTGAGCCACAGGCGCCGAGCCCAGAAAAATTTTAAAATGACAGATTACCTTTAAAAGAATGCCCTTTTTTATTTTTTTTTTATTTTTTTTGTAGAGACAGAGTCTCACCTATCTATTGCCCTTGGTAGAGTGCCGTGGCATCACACAGCTCACAGCAACCTCCAGCTCCTGGGCTTAGACAATTCTCTTGCCCCAGCCTCCTGAATAGCTGGGACTACAGGCACCCACCACAATGCCCGGCTATTTTTCTGTTTTGCAGTTCGGCCGAGGCCAGGTTTGAACCCACTACACCTGTGGCTCAATGGGCTAAGGTGCCAGCCACGTACACCTGAGCTGGCAGGTTCAAATCCCAGCCCCGGCCCACCAAACAACAATGACGGCTACAACCAAAAAATGGCCGGGCGTTGTGGCGGGCACCTGTAGTCCCAGCTACTTGGGAGGCGGAGGCAGGAGAGTTACTTAAGCCCAGGAATTGGAGGTTGCTGTGAGGTGTGAAGCCACGGCTCTCTATCCAGGGTGACAGCTTGAGGCTCTGTCTCAAAAAAAAAAAAAAAAAAAATATGCAAACATATAATATCTATAGAGGTGTCAGAACAAGGAAGTAAAATGCCAGACAGACTGTAAACTGCAGGACAGGACTATGTGGGCAATGGAGTTAAGGCTTCAAGGTCTGTGTATTCAGGAGAAAGAAAAGATTGTAACTTTAGGCTTTGCTAAGTCTATTTCTGATTTCTAAGGTTACCGGTAAAAACAAATAGGAAAATATTGTGTAATTTCCGGTCTAATAGAAAGGGGACGATGGAATGACTATTATCAGATGTGCAAGAAGCTGTTAATAAAATGTATATAGAAATGCACAAGGCCAAAATGGCTGGAATGTTCAGGAAGTCAGTGAACAAGGTTAAGAGAACTTTCTCATTTGGTATCAAATAGGATTTTTTTGTTGTTGTTTGTTTATTGTTTGGAAACAGAGCCTCACTCTGTCTCCCTGGGTAGAGTGCAGAGACATCATCAGAGCTCACAGCAACCTCAAACTCTTGGGCTCAAGTGAGCCTCCCTCGTCAGGCTCTCAAGGAGGTGAGACTACAAGCACGTACCTCCACTCCTACCTCTGAAAAGAACTCTTATAGTGAAAAGACAGACAACTCAATAAGAAGATTCGAATAGGTATTTCACAAAACAGGTTCAGTAATATGCAAAACTACATTCGCTACTTATCTCATTAGGGAGGTGAAACACAAACCACAATTAAATACTGCTTCACCCAGCAGATTGGTAATCTAGCCATACCATTGTTAAAGTCCAGTGACACCAAGTGTTGATGAGCACGTGGATCAACATAGCTTTCAGACCCTGCTAGTAGTCATGTAAGTTTCACACAGTCACTTGGAATTTTGGTGTTTTCTTTTTTTTTTTTTGAGACAGAGCTTCAAGCTGTCACCCTGGATAGGGTACTGTGGCATCACAGCTCACAGCAACCTCCAATTCCTGGGCTCAAGCAAGTCTCCTGCCCCCACCTCCCAAGTAGCTGGGACTACAGGCGCCCGCCACAGTGCCCAGCCATTTTTTTTGGTTGCAGCCGTCATTGTTGTTTGGCAGGTCCGGGCTGGATTCGAACCTGCCAGCTCAGGTGTACATGGCTGGCGCCTTAGCTCGTTGAGCCACAGGTGCCGAGCTGAATTTTGGTGTTTTCTAATGGAGTTGGAGATACACGTGTCCAGGACCAAGCTGTTCCACTCCTAAGTGCACCACAGAAGAGCATGTGTCTGTTCATTACGTTACTTGTACAAAAAATACAGCAGCATTGTTTTTAATAGCCTGAAACTGTCTGCCAAGAGTAAAATGGATAAATATTATACAACAATAAAAATTAACCTCAGTTACATGTAAGAACAAGGATGAGTCCACAGTATTAACAAAAAGAAACAAGACACAAGAATATATGCTTATGACTCAGATGGTGTAAACTATACAACCAGACAGCATTAAACTATAGTATTTATGGCAAGACTTGGCAGACTTTGCTTTAAAGGCCAGATAGTAAGTACTTTAGACTTAACTGCCACGTAGTCTCTGTTACAACCATAGCTCCTTAACTCTGCTGCTATGGTGCAAAAGCAGCCCTAGGCGCAAGCAAGAACCAGCTCCAAGTTTATGGGTACATATATTTGAGATAAAATGACTAGGAAGGGGATGGTTGGAAAGAAACATTAACCATAAAAAACAGGCTTTTGTCTATTTGATTTTTGGAGACAGGGTCTTACTTATTGCCCAGACCTTAGGGCAGTGTTGTGATCATAGCTCAGAGCAACCTCAAAACCTTGGGCTCACATGATGCTCCTGTCTTAGCCTCCCAAGTAGCTAAGACTACAGGCATGTGCGACCACACGCCCATCTCATTTTTACAATTTTTGTAGAGACAGGGTCTGCTTCTCTTGCTAAGGCTTGTCTTGAACTTCTGACCTCAGATGACTCTCCTACCTCATCCTCCCAAAGTGGTAGGATTACCAGCAGGAGCCACAGTGCTCAGCCTAAACCAAGCTTTTAGAGGGGGGAAGAGGTTTGCAGTCAGGATAAGTGGGGATTTGCAATATTCTGGCAGTATGTTTATGTGGCTTGTGTGGAGGTCCCCTAGGTGTTCGCTTTACCTCTTAAATTCCGTGTAAAAGTTATACAATAAGTGAGTTGTATGTCATAATAAAACAAGTTTTTAAAAAATTGTGCTTCCAGGTGGCATCTGTGGCTCAGTAAGTAGGTTACTGGCCCTGGCTAAAAATAGCCAGGCATTCTGGCAGGCACCTATAGTCCCCAAGTACTCTGGAGGCTGAGGCAAGAGACTTGCCCAAGCCCAAGAGCTAGAGGTTACTGTGAGCTGTGACGCCACAGCACTCTACCAAGGGTGACAAAATGAGATTCTGTCTCTAAAAACAAAATTTTATTTAGTTTGTATTTGAATTGCTCTGCTTATTTTCTGAGATTAATGTCAAATAAATATTCCTAAAAAAATTTAGATGGTGAGTGGTGCCTGTAGCTCTGTGGGTAGGGCGTCGGCCACATACACAAAGACTGGCAGGTTTGACCCCAACCTGGGCCAGCTAAAAACAATGACAATTGCAATAAAAAAAATACCTGGGCATTGTGGCGGGCAACAGAATGACTTGAGAAGAGTCAAGAGAATGAGGCAAGAGACTCACTTAAGCCCAAGAGTTTGGGTTACTGTGAGCTCTACCCAGGGTGACCTGATGAGACTCTGTCCAAAAAAAAAAAATTTAGATGGTAATGTAAGGCTGTTGTCTTACATATGATTTATTTTTAAATCTCAAACATTTAATTGAAATAAAAACAAAGTGTAGAGGGCGGCGCCTGTGGCTCATCGACTAGGGCACCAGCCCCATATACCGAGGGTGGCGGGTTCAAACCCAGCCCCAGCCGAACTGCAAAAAACAAAAAAATAGCTGGGCATTGTGGTGGGTGCCTGTAGTCCCAGCTGCTCGGGAGGCTGAAGCAAGAGAATGGCCTAAGCCCAGGAGTTGGAGTTTGCTGTGAGTTGTGACGCCACAGCACTCTGAGGGCAATAAAGTGAGACTCTGTCTACAAAACAAAGTATAACACTGCTACTTTTGATTAGTAATTTAGGCCATGGACACTAGGTAGTATCTGGGAGAGGCTTGGATAGCTTGTAGTTCCTATCGTGGCTCATTGAAACCGAAGTATTAACGCTGCCCTCTTTCTTTTATTCACAGGCTCAGTAGACGAAGGCGTCACCGAGGGATTACCTACACTTCAGAGCACTTCTAGCACTAATGCTCCTGCAGATGACGATGACCGGTCAGTACCAACACAGCATGCGGTTATTTTATAAGCGTTGGACTTACAACTCTAAATTTAAGCATTTTATCTCAGAATTGCATAAGAAGTTAGCATCATCACATTATAAATTAGAGCACCTATATAGGGCTTTACTGGCATTTCTAAAACCACCCATGCCATTGCTTTAAATAGTGTGTGTGTACACCACCTTTGTAAATCAAGGATGGTTGGAATACAGACACACTCATTTGTTTACATATTGTTTATGGGTACAGACTTGAATGTTTATTGCCTTTTTTTTTTTTTTTGGCCGGGGCTGGATTTGAACCCGCCACCTCTGGCATATGGGGCCGGCACCCTACTCCGTTGAGCCACAGGCACCGCCCCAGACTTGAATGTTTAAAACAGAGACCATAGGGTGGGCAAAGCCAAAATATTTACTCTAGCCTGCTACAAAAAAAAAAAAAAAAAAGATTGCCAGATTCTGATCTGTATGCCCATAATTTCCAAGTCACCTTCACATTATTTCTACACATATGTATGAGGGTATTTTACATTCAACAAGACCAAGACAGAACTCTTGATTTCTCCCATTTCAGTAAATGCATCATCATTCCTTAATTTCTCAAGCAGAATCTCTTGAGAATTAATCTTATTCTTCCTTTACCACTCCTCATTCTGCCTCCTTATAATTTAATCCTTAAGTAGGTCTCATCCAGTCTACCTATGGAACATTGCTAATTTGCCCACCTTTCCTATCTGTGCCTCCACAGTTGCCTAGTAGGGCACCACCCTCTGTGTCTCGACACTGCAATAGTGCAGTAGCCCTCAAACGGGTCCTTGATTTCTTTTTTCTTTTTTCCTTTTTTAAGAGACAGCCTTTACTTTATCACCTCAGTAGAGGGCTGTGGTGTCACAGCTCACAGCAACCTCTAACTCCTGGGCTTAGGCGATTCTCTTACCTCAGCCTTCCGAGTAGCTGGACCACAGGCACCCGCCACAACGCCCGCCTATTTTTTTGTTGCAGTTTGGCTGGAACCAGGTTCGAACCCACCACCCTCAGTATGTGGGGCCAATGCCCTCCTCACTGAGCCACAGGCACCACCCTGGTCCTTGATTTCCTTCTTCCCCTACTCCAGTCCATTGCCCACAGAGCAATTAGAATCATCTTTTTTCTCTTAATTAAATCAGATTGTCACTTTTAAGCTGTTGATCCCTTTTATTCTCTATTCATACCTAAAATCTGTCTTTCTTGCTATACCTTTAAAACCCTACATGATACGACTCCGCCCTAACCCCTGTGGAGGGCCCACTCTCCCTGTGTGCGCCTTCCAGCCACACTCACCTCCTCTCAGTTCTGCGCTACGCCACGACCACCGGTCCAAGCAGTGCCCAAGCACTGTTGCAGCCTTCTATTTTAATCCTCTATCCTATAATTTTCTTGACTATTTTCCTCTTATCAGTGAATATAGGTTCTACCGAATAACTGAATTCTTCCTCAGAGAGTCCAGGATAATCTTAAAAACTTTGTTAAAAACTTGAAGGATTAAAGGCATTCAAACCAGACTTACTTCATTTTACTTTTTTTCTGGGGAACTTGAGGAAAACATGCAATCTTCCTGCCTCAGCCTCCTAAGTAGCTGGGAACTACAGTTATACACCAGCAGATCTGGCTGATTTTTCTGTTTTTCTAGAGATGGGGGACTTAACGCTCGGCCTCAAGCAGTACTCCCACCTTGGCCTCCCAGTGTGCTGGGATTACAGGCATCAACCACCATGTCCAGCCTATGTTTCTTCAATAGTTAAACCTGGTAGAGCAAGTTATGAAAGCATAAACAAGCAAAAATGTACCTAGGTACCTTAATTTCGAGTGTTAATCAGGTCATTTGTTTTAGAATTGAAAAGTGTGGTTCTTTTCCCACATGGAGCTCAATTGATCTTGAGACAAGGAGAGGGGCTGAAGAGAGACAAGTAAACAGGTAATTAGAGGAGGCTCCTGTAGCTCAGTGGGTTGCTAGGGTGCCAGCCACATACCCTGCAACTGGTGGGTTCAAGCACGGCCCGGGCCTGCTAAACGACAACTACAACAAAAAAAAATAGCCAAGCGTTGTGGCAGGCATCTGTAGTCCCAGCTACTCGGGAGGCTGAGGCAAAAGAATCGCTTAAGCCCAAGAGTTAGAGGTTGCTGTGACCTGTGACACCACGGCACTCTATGAAGGGCAAAATGAGACTGTCTCAAGAACACACAAAAAACAGGTAATTACAGGAATCATAATTGATTTGCAGAAGAGTTGGTTCCTCTGCGTAGGAGGGTGTCTACCTGAATCACTGAAGGAGCAGGTGACTTTGCTACATTTTACAAAATGAGTAAGCATTTGATATAGTGCGTGATGAGGAGTATGGCAAGAAATGAGCTAGGAAGGTAGGTAGAGTTCAGATTGAGAGGAGTCTTGTATGCCTTGCAAAAGGGTTTAGACTTTATCACAGGGTTTTAGACAGGGGACTGATGTAATCAGAGATCGCTGAGATCAGTGAGAAATGTGGATTAGAGGAATGTGGAGCTAAAGGAGAACGTTAATAGGAACAGTTGCATCCCAGTAAGGGTGTCTGGACAGGCCTGGCCGTGGTTTGTTGTTTGTTTCTGCAGGGAGTCACAGTTTCACCATTTATGACTTCTTGTTAGACTCTTACTCGTCCATGACACTTTCACATGTCAACACTCTTGGATCAGCAGCTCTCAACACTTTTCTTACGGGCAGTGACGCGTTGCAGTCTCTTTTCCAGGAAAGGCTGGAGTTCAGTTTTTTCCTAAGTATTTTCGTAGTGAAATTAGTAAGCAGTATATTTGTGTTTGGTGACTATCAGGGTATGTATGACTGAAAATATAGAATAGCTGATAATTTGTAAAACCATCTATGTCAAGCACTGACTTTTTAAAATCATGATACAGACACAAATATGGTGAAGAGGGCAATGTAATTTCTCAGTAGCTGAGATAGAGTAGTAGTGTCAGATTTTGAGGGAAATAATGACATTTTCACTAGTGCAGGTAGTGAAAGGAACTCGTAGAGATGGAGTGTAAAACGATTCCTTCTGAATAAGAGAGTAAAGAGGTAGAAGATGATGACCATGGAGAAGAAGAAATACAGAACATGGAGCCCAGCTGTAGAAACAGCCGCCAGTGGCTCAGATGCTCCTCAGCAATGGTGCAGGACCACTGCCGAGAAAGGGTGCGGAGGAGTGAGATCAGACTAGAACCTCAGACTCGACTGCATGCTTCCCAGCTATTACTAGATAAAGAAACTGTGGGTGTAATTATCAAGTTTACAAACAAGAAATTGCGTTTGGTCAAAGAGTTATGTGAGAACATATTCATCCAAAGCTCTGGCAAGTTCATAAAAGAAATGTTAGGATTAATTAGAATTCTTTTAAATTGTGGTGTTTACCAGCAAAATAAAGATAACATCTGAGATCTTTTCAGTGAGAAGAATTTTCCAATTTATTCTGCATTTTCAGAACACGGAATGTGACTCCTGCTAAAACGTCTGTTTTGATGATGCTGCCACACGTGAAGCTCGCAGACAGCATAAATTTGCTCTAGTTGAGAGCCTTAGGCTATGGTTGTATGTTCTCATTGGGCAGTGCCTGTAACTCAGTGGGTAGGGAGCCAGCCACATATACCCCGGCTGGCGGGTTCAAACCCAGCCTGGGCGAGCTAAACAGTGATAACTGCAACAACAACAAAATAGCCAGGCGTTGTGGCAGGTACCTGTAGTCCCAGCTACTTGGGACGCTGAGGCAAGAGAGTTACTTGAGCCCAAGAGTTTAAGGTTGCTGTGAGCTGTGACACCATCGCACTCTACTGAGGGCGACATAATGAGACTATCTCAAAAAATAAACAAGCTCTTGCTTACTACAGTCGTCACAAGTTTATCACTGTCAATGAGGAAGTGGTGTCTTTCCAAGGGCGTTGTCCATTCAGACTCCACATACCAACTAAGCCTGGGGTGTACAGAATTATAATGAATCTTTTGTGTGATTCTTCTATAAACTTCTGTTTTGCAGCAGATCTATATGCAGGGGAATCAGGGAACCTTTCAAGAAATTACAACAATGGCTCTGAGATTGTAAAAAGACTGGTTCAGAACTGTCATTTTGATCAGTCCGTAAGAAATGTTCCTATGGACGGAAGGTTTACCTTCATCACTCTGGCTTTCAACTTGCTTCAAAAGAATATAGTCTCGACTCGGCTCGGCACCTGTGGCTCAGCGGCTAAGGCGCCAGCCACGTACACCAGAGCTGGCGGGTTCGAATCCAGCCTGGGCCCGCCAAACAACAATGACGGCTGCAACCAAAAAATGGCCGGGCGTTGTGGTGGGTGCCTATGGTCCCAGCTACTTGGGAGGTGGAGACAGGAGACTCGCTTGAGCCCAGGAATTGGAGGTTGCTGTGAGCTGTGATGCCACGGCACTCTATCCAGAGTGACAGCTTGAGGCTCTGTCTTAAAAAAAAAAAAAACAACAAAAAACAATCGTCTCCATTGTTACCGTTTGTAGTGATAAAAGGGATTTGTTTGGAGAGCTCAGTCCATCTGGTCTGTAAGATTTGCCTTCTCTCCCTGCTTGTGGATAGCTGTATTTTCCACATAGCATGAAGATATATATGAAGGTGACAGATAGTAAGCCTGATGTAATCCACCTTTATGGTAGATTTTTAACACTACTGAAGCAGGTGTTGACATACTTGGTAAGTGTTTGAGAACATACTCCTGTCCTGAGGAACTTGGCTTTGGGCCCTGGAAATTTTCTTCAACATCATTGACATTGCCCCATGCAATTTGTATGTGATTTCTCAGGATAAAAATAGCTGCTGGTCACAATTCTATTTGAAGGAACAATCACGAACAAAATACTTTGTGACACGACAACTCTGAAGCCACACCCCCAAATGCACAGTCTCCACAAAAATACACACGGCAGTGAATCATCACGGATACGAGTGTGATCAGGGACAAGGCGTAGGAACAAGAGGAATTGGTTCCAATGGAGCTAAAAGGAAGAATCACCAGACAGTAAAAAGGTCACAGGGCCTTTGTGCCCATGGGAGAGACTGGAAATACATGAAGGCGTGCAGTGAATGCAGCAAACACGTCCATCCCAGCCATACATCAGAAGAAGAAAATAGTAGAACGCGATTAAAGAGTTGTTAGCTACTTGTACAATACTATGTAAAATGTATAGGTTTTTCATGAAATTACTACTTATTCTGGGGTCAGTAGTTGACTCCCTCATTGGTCTCCATTGGGTACCAAATTGGCATTGGTACTTGATTGCTATACAATATTGTATAGCTTGTATTGAAGAGAATCTAAATTAAAGCAGAAGGTGGAAGTAAAGGATTAGTGAGATCGAGGATGTCTAAGGTAAAACAGTTTATGAAATGTTCTGTGATTGTATGTCCATGCTTAATTTAAGATGCTAGACATTTTGGACAATAATGTTATTCTTCACATTGTTATGAACTTGTAATATAACCGCTAAACTGTTTCAGAAAGCCTCTAAGTGTTTTGTTACTTTCTGTTCCTTTAAAGTTTACCTACAGAAAGTTTATTTAACTTAAAAATCAGCCTGGTTGCCTCCTTTGATCTGTTTCTCCTAGATTGGAAAGCGTTCAGTATCCATACCAACTCTACATTGCTCTCTGTTTCTCCCAGATTGGAAAGCGTTCAGTATCCCTACCAACTCTACATTGCTCCTTCCACCAGCAGTACGGAACGGCCCAGTCCAAACGGCCCAGACAGACCTTTTCAGTGTCCGACCTGTGGGGTTCGATTCACCCGCATTCAGAACCTAAAGCAGCACATGCTCATCCACTCAGGTAATACCATCTTCCCTGGTGTTGCATAAGTGAGCACTCTAAAACATTTTATTTTGGAATCCCAGTTAAAATAAAACACAGGTGCTTCTGAATTAAAAACAAGACAAAACTCTTAGAAGTCAAATGAGAACAGGCTAGCTTAGGTCTCTTAGTGAAATGGTGCCCTGTCAGAAAGCTATTTGCTTAATGCATTTTGCCACAGATATTGAGTGTTCTGGCTAAAACTTACAGGTAATGTGTGATTAGTAAATTAAAAGTAGATTTGTCAGGTGTGTGAGGTAGAGAAGCACAGACACAGGTAGTAAGCAGAGGGGTAGAGGATATGTGTGGGTGTTCATACTGTTCCTGTAATGTCCCTGAGTTTGAAATTATTTCCAAATAAATTTTTTTTGAAATTTTAGTATTTTATTATCAATTAATTCTATAACCCTAAATATCCCTATGTCCTGATGAGTCAGCTTTGTATGGGGGGTGGGAGTTAATATAAGAGATTTTCAATGGATGTATAGAAGGGATTTGACACTTCAGTGATTACATGGGACGACAGGATTCTTGTGGGTAAAAGACTGACCTCTGGGGTCAGAGATCTTTGCTGCTGCTTTTAGCTGTGTTAGTGCCTCATTTTCCCTTTGTACATAAGATAGGTCTTATCGGGTGGCGCCTGTGGCTCAGTCGGACACTGGCCCCATATACTAAGGGTGGCAGGTTCGAACCCGGCCCTGGCCAAACTGCAACAAAAAGATAGCCAGGCATTGTGGCAGGCACCTGTAGTCCCAGCTACTTGGGAGGCTGAGGCACAAGAATCGTCTAGGCCCAGGAGTTGGAGGTTGCTGTGAGCAGTGGGACACCACAGCACTCTACTGAGGGTGACAAAGTGAGACTCTGTCTTTACAAAAAAAAAAAATCAATAAACACGATAGGTCTTATCAATCACTGTCACTTTGTATCAGTTCGCTATCACTTTGATAAGTTTACAGATTGTGCTTTAAAGAGTTTTTATAAGGCTTGGCGCCTGTGGTTCAATGGGCTAAGGCGCCAGCCACGTACACCTGAGCTGGCCGGTTCGAATCTAGCCCGGGCCCGCCCAACAACAATGATGGCTGCAACCAAAAAATGGCCGGGCGTTGTGGCGGGTGCCTGTAGTCCCAGCTACTTGGGAGGCAGAGGCAGGAGCCTCGCTTGAGCCCAGGAATTGGAGGTTGCTGTGAGCTGTGATGCCAGGGCACTCTATCCAGGGTGACAGCTTGAGGCTCTGTCTCAAAAAAAAAAAAAAAAGTTTTTAAATTTTTCTCCAAAACTGTGACAGTGAATTTGAATAATATACTTTATAATTCACATCCTGGCTTGTTACTCTGTTAAAAACTTATAAAGTCGGCTCGGTGCGTATAGCTCAGCAGCTAGGGTGCCAGCCATATACACCAAAGCTGGTGAGTTCGAACCCAGCCAGGGCCTGCTAAACAACGACAACTACAACAACATCAATTAAAAATGCCCGGGTGTTGTGGTGGGCGCCTGTAGTCCCAGGTATTTGGGAGGCTGAGGCAAGTGAATGGCTTAAGCCCCAGAGTTTGAGGTTGCTGTGATCTATGATGCCGTGGCACTCTACCAAGGGCAACATCGTGAGACTTTGTCTCAGAGAAAAAGAAAAGAAAAAAGCAAAGTCAATCAATGAAATGATGATTCTGTCATGATAATTACATTCAGAGATGGTAGAATTTTGTTTTCTTCTCATTTCTCTCTTGAGAAAGAGAATAGAGAGTAGGTATTGATCATTTACAAATCTTTTTCCCCACGTATCTTTTCAAGATAAATGTCACACAACTTTAATGAAGTGAAACTGTGAATGCTGTTACATGAGGATTTTTGGTTAGCTCTATCCACTGTGGCTAAATTGTATTTTTCAGTTAGCAAAACAGAGTATTCAGAACTCAACCGCAGTATGCCTAACCTCGTTGACCTCCCTCCCCTGCTTTTCTCTTTTTTCTATTTTATTTTTGCAGTTTTTGGCTGGGGCTGGGTTTGAACCTGCCACCTCTGGCATATGGGGCCGGTGCCCTACTCCTTTGAGCCACAGGCACCTCTTTTTTCTATTTCAAGCACTCGAGACCTTTTTACATATTCTGTGCCTTTTCTGAGTTATTTAATTAGAATACATTTTGGCTGTGGTAGATTTGTCTTTTCAAAACTACACAGTTTACTACAAAACTATAGTTCAGAAATGTGAGGTTTATGACCTTTCAGTTTATTTTGTTTTTAGATAATATTTTGTTTTGCTTTGTTTTATAGGAATTAAACCATTTCAGTGTGACCGCTGTGGGAAAAAGTTCACCAGGGCTTACTCGCTCAAGATGCATCGCCTAAAGCATGAAGGTAAACGCTGTTTCCGGTGCCAGATATGTAGTGCCACTTTCACTTCCTTCGGGGA
>CAUYON010075403.1:0-24401 GCA_963573935.1 Arctocebus calabarensis | reverse complement strand
GGCTTGGCGCCTGTGGCTCAACGGGCTAAGGCGCCAGCCACGTACACCTGAGCTGGCGGGTTCGAATCCAACCCCAGGACCCGCCAAACAACAATGACGGCTGCAACCAAAAAATGGCCGGGCGTTGTGGCGGGCGCCTGTGGTCCCAGCTACTTGGGAGGCAGAGGCATGAGACTCGCTTGAGCCCAGAAATTGGAGGTTGCTATGAGCTGTGATGCCATGGCACTCTATCCAGGGTGACAGCTTGAGGCTCTGTCTCAAAAAAAAAAAAAAAAAAAGAGTGTGCTATAAAAGAGAGAAATGTTTATCTAGAAAAGCGAAAGAATAGTTCTGAACCCTGAATGTGTATTTATCACCAGTAAAAAGGTTTAAAACTAGTAATACATCATTCCCAGCTTCTAGGGAAGCTCTGTGATAAATTATGCCTGAATCAGGAAAAAAGTTTCTTCACGCAATAATTGTATATACCTTTGTACTATAAATAGCTGAGTATGTTGTTGATATTCACCACAGACAGATGTTATCAGAAGTAAAGGAATGGGATCCTTGGTTAATGATGTGTGAAAGAGTTACCAAATATAATGGAACATTTTATTGAGAGTTCTGGCCATTTTGACTTATATTTGGTACCCTTTTTAGTTTAGGTGGCTCTAATTAGGGAATAATCAGAGTAATCTAACAAACGTTCTTAACATGCCCTGTTTATATTTAGTGACCTTCTCATCTTCTTTATTTCCCAAATAATAGAAAAGATACACTGATTATGAGTTCTTTTATTTATTTATTTATTTATTTAAGACAGAGCCTCAAGCTGTCACCTTGGATATAGTGCTGTGGCATCACAGCTCACAGCAACCTCCAGTTCCTGGGCTCAAGTGAGTCTCCTGCCTCCGCCTCCCAAGTAGCTGGGACTATAGGCTCCCGCCACAACACCCAGCCATTTTTTGGTTGCAGCCGTCACTATTGTTTGGTGGGCCTGGGCTGGATTCAAACCTGCCAGCTCAGGTGTACGTGGTTGGCGCCTTAGCCTGTTGAGCCACAGGTGCCGAGCCTATGAGTCCTTTTAATATGGTATGATTTCAGTATTCTTTTTTTCTTAAACATTTGGAATGACATTATATTTAGAAATCAATGACAAATTATGGAATCAAATACATAATTTCTGAAAGAATTTTAATCTATAAATGATCTCAAACAGTGGGAAATAGAACAGAATGCAAAGTAGGAAAAAGAAATTGATATCTGGCATGGTGCGGAGGCAGGAGAATTGCATGAGCCCAGGAACTGGAGGTTGCTGTGAGCTGTGACACCACGGCTCTCTACCCAGGGTGACAGCTTGAGGCTCTGTCTCAAAAAAAAAAAAAAGAAAAGAAATTGATATCTATACAAGCAGACATCTTGGTCCTTTAAAGCAATAACTTAGCCTTCCACTCTCGAGCCCAGGGCTGCTCATGAAGTCCTGTCTCTGAGCCCAGGGCTGCTTCCCTCTCTCCAGGGTAGGTGAATGGGGGACAGAGATGGTAACTGGGTTCTGACAAGGTCCCTGTGAAATGGCACACTCCACAGGGTTTGGTGAGTCACATTCCAGTTTGCATACCCAGTGTGGACGTCTCTACCCCTGGCTTAGGACTGTAGCCCCACCGTGGTTGCTCCACTTGGAAAAGGGCTGTAGACCCAAGTCTGTTGGGAGCCAGTATTCTGAATATTCCATTCTGTGAGATTGATGGACACTTCAGTATTAATTTATATAGAAGTATTCCAGAAACAAGTATGTAAGACAGCTAGCAGAGAACTGAAGTATGGCAAAATTACAATTGTATGAACCTTTTGTCTTCTGGAAATTATGAGAAGGGATAGGTCAGCTTTTTTGGCAACAAATCATCTTTAGTGCAGTTACAAGCATCTGGAAATCCCAGGATTTGTCTGATTCAGAGCAGCCTGGAAACTGTCACTTGTTGAAGTCAATTCACACTGCATTCCCCAACCCCTGGACTATGGACTGGTACGTATACTGGTTAGTGTCCTGTTAGGAACCAAGCTGTACAACAGGAAGTGAGCAGTGGGTGAGGGAAGAAAGCTTCATTTGTATTTATAGCAGTGGTTGTCAACCTGTGGGTCGCGACCCACAGGAACTCTATTAAAGGACCGTGGCATTAGGAAAGTTGAGAACCACTGATTTATAGCCTCTCTCCATCACTTGCATCACCACCTCAGCTCCACCTCCTGTCAGATCAGCGGCATTAGGTTCTCCTAGGAGCTCAAACCCTACTGTAAACTGTGTGTGAGGGATCTAGGTTGCACATTCCTTGTGAGAAACTAATGCCTAATGCTCTGAAGTAGAGCAGAGGTGGTGATGCTAGTGCTGGGGAGTGGCTGCAAATATAGATTATCATTAGCAGACAGGTAATAAATAGATTGCTTGTGGATGTCTATGAAAACCTTATCAGTGAGTGGCAAATAACAAGCTGCATCTGGTGGCAAGCTTTAAGTCAGAATCTAACACCTTTTTTTTTTTTGTAGAGACAGAGTCTCACTTTCATTGCCATCACTTTATCGCCCTCGTACAGTGCCGTGGCATCACACAGCTCACAGCAACCTCCAGCTCCTGGGCTTAGACGATTCTCTTGCCTCAGCCTCCCGCGTCGCTGGGACTACAGGCATCCTCCACAACGCCCAGCTATTTTTCTGTTTTGCAAGTTGGCCAAGGCTGGGTTTGAACCCGCCACCTTCCACCACAGGCGCCGCCCCGAACACTTATTTTAGTCCCCGTGTGGCCTGCTCATTGTTTCATTTCACATTTCCGTCTGTGCCTCTTTCCCGCACTGCACACTTGTCTCAGTCACAGCTTTGGTAAGCCCACAAGGTAACCCTCGAAAAATGAGTAAAAAACAAACATTCCTGGGCAGCGCCTGTGGCTTAGTGGGTAGTGTGTTGGCCCCATATACCGAGGCCCCGGCCAAACTGCAACAAAAAAATAGCCGGGCGTTGTGGTGGGTGCTTGTAGTCCCAGCTACTTGGGAGACTGAGGCAAGAGAATTGGCTAAGCCCAGGAGTTGGAGGTTGCTGTGAGCTGTGTAAAGTGGGATTCTGTCTCTAAAAAAAAAAAAAAAAAAAAATCCCTAGAAAGCTACATTGAAAAGTGGGAAAGACCAAATAATGAGGCTTGGCGCCTGTGGCTCAATGGGCTAAGGCGCCAGCCATGTACACCTGAGCTGGCAGGTTCGAATCCAGCTGGGCCCGCCAAACAACAATGACAGCTGCAACCAAAAAAAATGGCCAGGCGTTGTGGCAGGAGACTGTAGTCCCAGCTACTTGGGAGGTAGAGGCAGGAGACTCGCTTGAGCCCAGGAATTGGAGGTTGCTGTGAGCTGTGATGCCATGACACTCTACCCAGGGTGACAGCTTGAGGCTCTGTCTCAAATAAAATAAAATAAAATATAAAAACCAAATGATGAGACAGCAGAAGACTCTAAGACTGCCAATTTAATGAAAGCTGCATTTAAAAGAAAATTCCAAGAGTCCTGTTTAATTAGGAGTTCATGGCAACAGATGATTCCCATTCTCCAAAGCTTCTTTGTGTAGTACATGGTGACTAGCTATCCAAAGAAGCCATGAAACATTCAAAATGGCTTCACCACATGGAGAACAAACACTGTGCATTAAAAGGAGGAGTTTTCAAAGGACAAAAAATGTGAACACGAAGAATAGAGAATTGAAGACTACTCCTTCATCAAATGTGTCTGTACTAACAGCATCATTCTTAGTGGCTAACTGCATTGTTAAAGCTAAGAAGCCCTTTACTGTTGGTGAAGAGTTGATCCTGCCTGCTTCTAAGGACATATGCTGTGAACTTTTAGGAGTGGGTGCAGTTCAAAAGGTGGGACTGGGCGCCTGTAGCTCAGTGGTTAGGGTGCTGGCCACATACACTGGGGCTTGTGGCTTTAAACCTGGCCCAGATCTGCTACACAACAATGACAACTACAAAAACTGGGTGTTGTGGCGGGTACCTGTAGTCCCAGCTACTTGAGAGGCTGGAGGCAAGAGAATTACTTAAGCCCAAGAATTTGAGGTTGCTGTGAGCTGTGACGCCATCGCACTCTACCAAGGGGGACATAATGAGACTCTGTCTCAAAATAAATAAATGAATTAAATAAATAAAAGGTGGCATGTGTTCCTTTGGCTAGCACCATAACTAGATGAACTGATGAAATAGCAGAGAACATTGTGGCACAGTTGTTAGAGAGGATTAATGTGTCACCAAGGTACATGATCCAGGTTGGCAAATCAACTTACGTTGACAGCAAAGCAACAAAGCTTGTATTTTGTGTGATGTATTTTTCAGGAGGACGTTATGTGTACTTTTGTTGCCAACCAAACTATAGCTGCAGAACTACTAAAGTCTTTGAATGATTACATATCATTCAGGAAAACTAAACTGGTTATTTTGTGTCAGTATACATGCATGGATGGAGTGCTGCCATGCCTGGATTGCTTTCTGGTTTTGCTGCTCAGGTCAAGAAGGTCTCTTCTGAATGTAAATCTACACATTGTGCCATGCATAGAGAAAAGCCAGCTAGCTGAAAAAAGTCACGTGAACTTAGCATTTTGCAGAATGTGATCAAAAGTCTCACCCATGGGAGCCGCCTATGGCTCAAAGGAGTAGGGCACCAGCCCCATATGCCGGAGGTGGCGGGTTCAAACCCGGCCCTGGCCAAAAAAAACTGCAAGAAAAATAAGTCTCACCCACATTAAAGTATAGGCCCTTGACTCTCATCTCTTTGAGCAGCTCTCTGAGGAGATGGATACAGGAGAAGACACAGGTCTTCTCTTACATGCAGAAGTAAAGGTAAATCATTGGCCAGAGTTTTTGAATTCTGAGAGCTACTCCAGGGATTCTTTTAGACATACAGTCAGCACTGGCGGCAGCACATCTCAGTGACACAGAATGGGTCACAAAACTTGCTTACTTGTGTGACATACTCAACCTGTTCAATGAGCTTACAGTCTGTCAATCTGTCACTTCCGGGGAGAATGACAGCTGTGTTCAAGTTAGCAGATGAAGTGGCTGCATTCAAAACCAAACTGGAATTATGGAGGAGATGAGTGAACATTGAGATTTTCATTAGCAAAGATTTGGAAGAGACTGAGCCAGAGCCACCTTTCTCCAAGCTTATGCATGATCACCTATCTCAGCTTTTGAAAGAGTGTAACTATTACTTCTCAACCACAAATAACCCCCAAACTGAGAAGGAATGGATCTGCAACCCATTTGTGAATAAGCAGGTGAATCAACTTTATGCGTGCTAGACGAGGAGCAACTGCTTAAGATCACAAATGTTGGTGGCCTTCGAGGAGCAAATGCTTAAGATCACAAATGCTGGTGGTCTTAAAAGTATGTTTGAGATAACTTCAATTCTCCCCATACATTCTAGATTAAAGTCAAGCTAGAATATCCTGAGATTGTCACATAAGCACTGAAAAGCCTGCTTCCATTTCCAACATCCTGTCTGTGTGAAACAGTTTTCTGTAGTGATGGCAACCAAAACAAGATTATGGAGTAGACTGGACATAAGCAACACACTTGGGGTGTTACTGCCCCCCATCACTCCCAGATGGAATCTAGTTGCAGGAAAACAAGCTTAGGGTTTCCACTGATAATGGTACAACTCATTTTAATACATTATTTCATTACATATTATAATGTAATAATAATAGAAATAAAGTACACAATAAATGTAATGCACTTGAATCATCCCTAAACTATCCCCCCCACCAGGGTCTATGGAAAAATTGTTTTCCATGAAAACGATCCCTGGTATCAAAAGGGTTGGGGACCACTGATCTAACAGGATATGCCAACTACTTCTGAAAATATTGGGGGAAAGTGAAACAGAATTGGTGTTAAATTTCAGACCAAAGTGAGATTTCTTTGTAGCTTGATTTGGGTGGATTGTGACAGGAGATGGTTTTAATAATTAATTTCCATTGATATGTAGTATGTATTTATAGGTGTAAGAAATGGGTAATATGAACAAGAGGGCTTGGGACTTGAGTAATTCAAGACTTTATTTTCAAGCAAAGGAACATGATTTTACTAGTAACATCTTGGGTTAATATTAGATAAGATACCCTCTTTGGCTTTTGGGAATTCTTTTGAACAAGGAGATTTTTAATTAGAATGAATCTTTTAGATAAGTCCTTTTTTAACTTTAATTTCACTGGAGATCTTGTTAAAATGCAGACTGTGGTGGGATCTGAGTTTCTGTACTTCTAGAAAATTCCCAGATGGTGCAACTGTTGCTGCTCTAAGGACCACACTTTCAGTAGCAGAGTTTTAGATAGTTCTTTAAAGTAGCAAGGAATGACTGGTTAAGAACACAAACATTAGAAAGAAAAAATGCTGCCTGTGTTAGTATAGGTTACTTAAAACTAAGTTTGAATTCTTGATTTCTTTTTTCCCCCTGTATGTCTGGATGGGAATATTTTAGTCAGGCATCATTGAGACTTTATAAAATTTAAGCTATGTGGATAACAAGGTTAAACAAGAGGCTCTGGAATCCCTAATTTATTACTATTCTTTCTTTCTTTCTTTTTTTTTTTTTTGTAGAGACAGAGTCTTACTTTATCTCCCTGGGTAGAGTGCCATGGCATCACAGCTCATAGTAACCTCCAATTCCTGGGCTTAGGCGATTCTCTTGCTTCAGCCTCCCTAGTAGCTGAGACTACAGGCACCCGCCACAACTCCCGGCTAGTTTTTTGTTTTGTTTTGTTTCTTGCGGTTTGGCCGAGGCCGGGTGCCACCTTTGGTATAAGGGGCTGGTGCCCTACTCCCTGAGCCATATGCACCGCCCTCCACCCCCTTTTTTTTAAGATAGAATATCATTCTGTCCCCGGAGCTTAAGTGATCCTCCTGCCTCAGCCTCCCAAGTATCTGAGACTACAGATGTGTGCCACCACACCTGGCTAATATTTTTATTTTTTGTAGAGAGTCTTGCCTTTTTTTTTTTTTTTTAGGAAAAGGGGATTTTATTTATTAAAGAAAAGTCATTTGTGAATTACTGCAGCTGAGGTGGTAAGTTTGACACTGACACTTTGCACTGAAACAGTGCCTTCCTTCAAACAATTGGGCTCCACAGGCAAACGCCAAAGGGTCGATTCAGGCAGCACTGTGCCAGCCGGAGGGGGAATTCTGCAGAGGAGGCTGCCCTTCTATTCCCTAGCTGGAAGCCACCTCTGTAAAGGCCTGTCACATGCTTGAAGCGCAGAAGGCTGTAAGCAGCGAGGGCAGGGAGTGAGGTAGCACCGGCACCTCTCACAACCCAGCTGGGCGCTGGGGGTAGTCTCCGGGCGAGGCACCCTCTCCCCCATCTCCCTCTGCTCCTGGGGAGGCTGCAGCAGCTGGACAGCGAGGGGACAGCGCTGCCTACGTGCGGTTAAGTGTCTGGAAGATCCTAGAGATCTGCAGCATGATCGGCCCGGTTTCTGGATCGTTCAAACACTGGGTGCTAATCAGTGGATTCTCCAGCATGTCCTTGAACACTAGGAGTGTTTAGGGTTGGTCAGACCCAGCTGCACCACAGGGTTATCCAGGATGGCCTGGAAAAGAAGGTTGTCGGGGTCAATGCCCTTGTCCAGCTCTTCAGGCGAGGGCTTCCGGTCCCCCAGCAGCCACTCGCAAGCCGCGTTCTGCTGGTTGTTATTCACACGGAGGGCGTCTAGCGCTTCCTTCTCGTCAAATCCCATCTCCATCAGGGAAGCCACAGCCCGAGCATCAGCCCGAAACTCCCTTTTCCTCCGAATCTTCTTGAAGATCTCCCTTAATTCATCCCTGGCCTCCTCGTTGTCTGCGCTGGTTCCAGCAGGAGCCTGAGCGGCACCTGCTGTGGCCCCCTCAGCTGGCCGAGAGGCTTGGCCAGGCAGGGGCGCATCTATGGTGGGGTCTTCAGCGTGCTCAGTCAGCCACTCCATGGCTTGGGGCACCGACATGTTGCTCAGCCGCAGGGCCCTGGTGGCTCTGGTCTCGGGAAAGCCCATCTCCGTGAGCTGCCGCAGAGCAGCCTCATCCGCACGCTCATCCTCCTCCAGCATAGCTTTCGCCTTATTTTTTTTTTTTTTTTTTTTTTTTTTTGAGGCAGAGTCCCACTATGTCGCCCTCGGTAGAGTGCTGTGGCGTCACGCAACTCACAGCAACCTCCAACTCCTGGGCTTAGGCAAGTCTCCTGCCTCTGCCTCCCAAGTAGCTGGGATTACAGGCGCCTGCCACAACGCCTGGCTATATTTTTGGTTGCAGCCGTCCTTGTTGTTTGGCGGGCCCGGGCTGGATTCGAACCCGCTAGCTCAGGTGTACGTGGCTGGCGCCTTAGCCCATTGAGCCACAGGCGCCGAGCTGCGTTCGCCTTCTTAATTCCACTGTGTTCAGTGCTAACAACTTCTGCGCCACCTTGATGAAAGACACCAGTATCTTTCGGAGCTCTGTCTGGAAATCGCTCATGTTGGTCTGGACCATGGCCGGGTCCATGTTATAGGAGGGCAGGTTGGCTGTTGCTCGGAAGATAGCATCTCTATCGGGAGCTTTCTGGTATTGTTTTTTTCTTCTGCTGAGACCTCTGCCATCTTAGGAAGTGGCTCTGGAGCACGCTTTTTTATCAGTAACAGGACATTTCTGACCTGGATGCTCTCTTCCGAGACTGTTAGAGTGTCATTCAGCACCCTCTCAGAAGCAGCATGAATTAACTTGTGATCGCTTACACTTTTGGGGTCTTCTAAGCTCCCATGAGCACAGTGCTTGAGGCAAGGCTCCTTGAACTTCTCCACCAACGTGTCCTCAGTCGCCTCTTCCACCCTCTTGGTACCGTTGGCCGCACAGATGTGGAGCCGCAGCACCTTGCCCGCGTCCTCCTGAATGAACATCGCGCCACCGCCACAGGGACCTGCCTCGGCTGCCGTCAAGAGTCTTGCTCTTGCTCAGGCTGGTCTTGAACTCCTGGCCTTAAGCTATTCTACTGCCTCGGCCTCCCAAAGTGCTAGGATAACAGGCATAAGCCACCATTCCTGGCCAAGTTCATTACTAGTTTTAAGGAAATAGGAAAATAAAGCTTTGAATTGGCCAGGAGCAGTGGCTCACTCCTGTAATCCTAGCACTCTGGGAGGCCGAGGTGGGTGGATTGCCTGAGTTCAAGAGTTTCAGACTAGCCTGAATAAGAGCAAGACCCTGTCTCTAAAAAATAGCCCTGCTTTGTGGCTTTGTAGTCCCAGCTACTTAGGAAGCTGAGGCAAGAGGATCACTTGAGCCCAAGAGTTTGAGGTTGCTGTGAGCTATGATGCAATAGCACTCTACCAAGGGCAATAAATGAAACTCTGTCTCAAAAAACAAACAAACAAACAAACAAATATATGTGTGTCACACCTTTGAGCTAAGTCATTGACTTATTTATTTATTTTGTAGAGACAGAGTCTCACTTTATCGCCCTCTGTAGGGTGCTGTAGTGTCACACAGCTCACAGCAACCTCCAACTCCTGGGCTAAGGCGATTCTCTTGCCTCAGCCTGCCGAGTAGCTGGGACTACAGGCGTCCGCTGCAACGCCAAGCTATTTTTTTTATTTTGCAGTTCCGCCAAGGCCGGGTTTGAACCTGCCACCTTCAGGATATGGGGCCGGCACCTGTGGATTAACAGGCTAAGGTGCCAGCCACCTACTCCTGAGCTGGCAGGTTCGAATCCAGTCCGGGCCCGCCAAACAACAATGAGGGCTGCAACCAAAAAATGGCCGTGGGTTGTGACGGGCGCCTGTAGTCCCAGCTACTTGGGAGGCAGAGGCAGGAGACTCGTTTGAGCCCAGGAATTGGAGGTTACTGTGAGCTGTGATGCTACAGCACTCAGTCCAGGGTGACAACTTGAGGCGCTGTCTCAAAAAAAAATTTATAATTTATAATATTCATAGGAGTATTAAGCATTTCTTATTTAACAAAATTTATTAAGCTTTTTCTCTATTCAAGGCATAGTAATCACTTAACATAATCCAAATGTACAATTATAATGTCAGTTAGCTAGTGATTGGTAGGCAGATTTTACTGGTTTCATTGTAATAATTAAGTTCAAATTATGAGCTAGTGGACATGCTAAAAATAAAAGGTAACTTTTGTATCATGATCAATTGTAAGATATCTCAACAAAGGATCTTTTTTTTTTTAATTAATTGGAGAGTTTCTATTAGATTGGTAAAAATTTAAAAGTTTGATAGTGCTTAGTATAGGCAAGGATACAAAGTAATGGGAACTCATATTGTTAGAGTGTTAATTAAACCAATGATTTCAAAGTGATTTTATACTATATACTAATGATGAGCATGTGTGTGTTCAACAACCCAGTAATTTTATTTTATTTTATTTTATTTTTAGAGACAAAGTGTCACTTTGTCACCTTTGGTAGGGTGCCTTGGCATCACAGCTCACAGCAACTTCCAGGTGTTGGGCTTAAGTGATTCTCATGCCTCCCGAGTAACTGGGACTATAGGCGCCCGCCACATGCCCGGTTACTTTTTTTTGTTGCAGTTTGGCTAGGGCCAGGTTTGAAACAGTCATGCTCAGTATATGGGGCCAGTGCCCTATTCATTGAGCCACAGGCGCCGCCCAGTAATTTTATTCTTAAGTATATATCCTGAAATGGAGAAATTCTTTCTTGTTTTGTTAGTTTTGGGGTCTTTTTGTTTTTTTGAGATGGGGGTCTCAGCTGTGTTGCCCAGGTTAGCATGCAATGCCTAGTCGTATAGTGTCCTCAGCCTCGAACCCCTGGACTGAAGCAGTCCTCTCACCTCAGCCTTCCAATTAGCTAGTGCTATAGACATATACTACTGTGCTTGGCTGGAGAGATTCTTAAACATTTACCTCAAAAGATGAATATGAGGGTGTTTATTGTAATATTGCTATAATTGAAAAAACAAAACATTTTGGTATATTTATACAATGGAAATATTATTTATTCAGCAATGAAAATGAATTCCAGCTATACACATCAAGGATGAATTTTTTTTTTCACTTTATCACCCTTAGTAGAGTGCCGTGGCGACACGCTGCTCACAGCAACCTCCAACTCCTCAGCTTAGGCAATTCTTTTCCCTCAGCCTTCGGAGTAGCTGGGACCACAGGCGCCTGCCACAATGCCTGGCTATTTTTTTTGCTGCAGTTCTGCCGGGGCCAGGTTTGAACCCGCCACCCTTGGTATATGGGGCCAGTGCCCTACCCACTGAGCCACAGGCGCCACCCTCCAGGGTGAATTTTTAAGACATGTTGGGTTTTAAAAGCAAGTCAAAACAGATATACCTATACAATATGATTGTATTCAAAGTTGAAAAACAGAGAAAAGTAAAGATCATGGATGATGTATATAAATGTGATAAAATTGTGAAGAAAACCAAAAGAAGGATCAACAAAATTCAGGGGGGCTGTATGTCCCACCGAGGACATTTCCTCTTTAGGGGAGGAAGAAGTTATGTTACCATTAAGGAGCACACAGGGGCTTGGAGGATATTGGTTAATATTTTAGTTCTTGAGCAGCATAGTGAGTACATGTGCCTAAGTGTTTTTATGAATTGTTACTTAAGATGTGCTTTCTCATATATACTTTGTTTCTTAATTCTAAAACAGAAATCATATTTGAATAAATTGAAGGCTATTTCAATGATAACTTTACTCAGTTGTTTTCTAGTATGCTTCCTTGAGAATTGGGTGGCATTAAAGGTAATAGGTGAAGTTTTTATGGGCAGATGACATACATTCAAATATCTCCCTCATATGTATCATACAAAGTGGTTGGGGACCACTGCTATTAAGAATTTAGTAGAGTAGGCAGGTCTATAAACAAATAACTGTTATATAATGTGAGTGCTCTACTAGAAGAGGTATGTTAAAAAATAAATGGCTAGAGATCAGCCCAGAAAGCTTTATGGAATAGATGTTATTTAACCTGGCTCTATAGGGATGAGCATTTATGACAGGAGGTCGAAGGAAATGGATGCACAAAGGCACAGAAGTATAAACATTCGTGGAGGTGAATGTGTAAATTTAGATATATTTGGAGCCATACTCTGAAGAGCCTTATCTCTGTGGAGTTTGTTCTGTGGGCATTGAGATTTCATCACTTAATTAGGGATATTATTTTGAGAATTATGGGCAAGGCTCTGTGATAGTATGTATAGTTTGAAACTATGTGTATGTCTATATATTTATGTTCTTATTATTGCACTTACAGGCTGCTATATGGCAAGCACTAAACCACTATGCTTACCGAGATGCAGTTTTCCTCGCAGAACGACTGTATGCAGAAGGTTTGTAATCTGTTCATTTCTATAAAACTCTATAAATGAATACAATATATGGAATTCTATCGCTTTCTATAACCTGTAACAGGATTTTGGATATCACTTTCTTATTTTTTTTTCTGGCTAACACTAGTTCACAAGAACTTTACTTGTATTTGTGTAGTCCTTGTACATGTTACTTTCAATAGCTGTAAGAATTGATTCAGTTTTATGCACTATGATTTACTTAATCATTTTCCATAAAAAGTTACTTTTATTATTATTAGAATAGAGTCTATATGCTGTGGCTAAGCGCATGGATGTAGAGTCTACATCTTTGGTATAAATCCTTACCCTATCACTTATAGATACATTAGATACATTTGATAACATTAGACAAGTCACTTTAATGTCTGTGTATCTCAGACTTTTCGTCTGTAAAATAAAGATAATTGTATGTTAGAATTGAAAAATAAAGTAAGATAGTACGTTTAAAGCATTTGGCACATTTTTTTGAGACAGAATCTCACTATGTCACCCTTGGGTAGAGTGCTGTAGAGTCACAACTCACAACAACCTCAAACTCTTGGACTCAGGCGACTGCCTTAGCCTCTCAAGTAGCTGGGACTACAGGCGCCTGCCACAACTCCCAGCAACTTTTTCTTTTTTTTTTGTTATTGTTGTCATTGTTGTTTAGCAGGCCCTGGCCCGGATTCGAACCCACCAGCCCCAGTGCATGTGGCTGGTGCTGCCCTAATCACTGAGCAATGGGTACCAACCCCATTTGGCATGTTTTTTAATTGTGTAACTTGAAAAACAAAGAGAAACACTTGGCACAGCCATCTGGTATGGTAATAAATGCTCAATAAACATTAGTGGTAATGTATATTTTTCTTCTATCATTAAAGTATAATTCTCTTTCTACGTTGCTGATATAGGTAATTGGTGCAACATTTTTTTTTTTTTTTTGCAGTTTTTGGCAGGGGCTGGATTTGAACCTGCCACCTCTGGCATATGGGGCCGGTGCCCTACTCCTTTGAGCCACAGGCACCGCCCAACATTTTTTTCTTTTGAGTCATTTCCTTGAGTTATATTCTATAAAATGGAATTTGTAAATTAAGGATATGGCTTGGTGTCTGTGGCTCACGCGGCTAAGGTACCAGCCACATGCAACTGAGCTGGGGGGTTTGAATCTAGCCCAGACCTGCCAAACAACCATGATGGCTGCAACCAAAAAATAGCCTGGCATTGTGACAGGCACCTGTAGTCCCAGCTACTTGGGAGGCAGAGGCAGGAGAATCACTTGAGCCCCGGAGTTGGAGGTTGCTGTGAGCTGTGATGCCATGGGTACTCTACCAAGGAGACAGCTTGAGGCTCTGTCTCAATAAATAAATAAATAAATAAGTAAATTAAGGATATGATTATTTCTACAACAAATTACCTTTGCCCTGTTGTTAACTCCATCAAAAGAAAGTAATAACTTGGACTGTCACCAACAGCTTAAGAATACAACTTCTTTCATAGTCAAACCTATTAGAATCAGATTTGACCGTTTCATTTTATTTATTGTTATTATTTTTATTTATTTATTTATTTATTTATTGTAGAGACAGAATCTCACTTTATCACTCTTGGTAGTGTGCTGTGCCGTCACAGCTTAGAGCAACTTCCAACTCCTGGGCTTAGGTGATTCTGTTGCCTCAGCCCCCCAAGTAGCTGGGACTACAGGCACCCGCCATTACGCCTGGCTATTTATTATTTTTTTTGAGACAGAGTCTCACTTTGTTGCCCTCAGTAGAGTGTTGTGGCATCACAGCTCATAGCAACCTCAAACTCTTGGGTTTAAGTGATTCTCTTGCGTCATCCTCCCGAGTAGCTGGGACTACAGGCGCCTGCTACAACGCCTGGCTTATCTTTGTTGCAGTTGTTGGGGGGCCAGGTTTGAACCTTCCACCTTCGGTATGTAGGGCAGGTGCCCTATCCACTGAACTACAGGCACCGCCCCCAGCTTTGACCATTTTAATGTATATTTTGCTTACTTGAGAATTGTGAAGATTGTGACTTATGTTTTTATAATTAGGAATTCTTGGTATTTTCTCAAGTATTTAAAATTTTCCTTTGCTGTGAGCTGATCTTTGTTTATTGCACATGTGCCCCAGATTATTGCTTTTTAATCTTAATTCTATTGAATTCTGATATTTGAAATTTTTATGTATTTGAACTCATGAACTCATCAATTTTGTTCTATTTCTATGAGGAAAGATTTTAGAACTTAAGTGCACTGAGAGCAGATACTATTCTAGCTCAGTAATAATGACAATAATAATTATACCATTTATTTCTTACCTGTATACTACCTTAATATTAGTTGCTTATTTAATCCTCAACAATCCCATAAAGTAGACATTGCTATTGCCATTTTATAGGTGAAGAAATCGAGACCAGTGTCCACAGGCAGTAAGTAGTAGATCTATGTGATTCAACTTTACCAAGAAGAGCAAATATCTG
This sequence comes from Arctocebus calabarensis, assembly GCA_963573935.1. NCBI lineage: Eukaryota > Metazoa > Chordata > Mammalia > Primates > Lorisidae > Arctocebus > Arctocebus calabarensis. The sequence continues at coordinate 9,599 of CAUYON010075403.1, read as the reverse complement.
CCACTCTGATTTACTGTCACATCATTAAACCATCACAGTACTCATTCCCACTGAACCACACTCAGGATTCTGGCTGACAGTATCAGTTGGTCAGAGTTAATAATGCTAAATGCCTCCACTGCCACTAGTAGCAATTCCTGTTTTAGAGAAAGGCATCCAATAAGGCATGAGGCTGAAGAAGATGATGGGTAGGATCTTCTGTGAGTCAAATTCTTGAAATAATTTCTCAGCTTCATAATTCCTTGTCACCCATTTGTCTTTCTCTCAAGAGCTTCATAGTCTGCCTAAGATTGTGGTGGAAGAGAGAAAAGAATAGTGGAATGGTGTAAGAGAGAATCTCAACTCAGATATTCATTAGCCATTTGATCTTAGAAGTTACTCTGAGCCTAATTTTCCTCATCTTTAAGATGGGAAGAGAAATATCTATTTAACAAGATAGTGTTAAGGATAAATATGGTAATATATGTAAAGAATCTACTGTAGTTTATGGCACATAGGAAATCCTTTAAAAGTTCCCTCTTTCCAGCTGGGCGTGGTGGTGCAAACCTGTAATCCTAACACTCTGGGAAGCTGAGGCAGATGGATTGCCTGAGCTCACAGGTTCGAGACTAGCCTGAGCCAGAGCAAGACCTCATCTCTCAAAATAGCCGGGCGTTGTAGTGGGCACCTATAGTCCCAGCTACTTGAGAGGCTGAGGCAAGAGAATTGCTTGAGCCCAAGAGTTTGAGGTTGCTGTGAGCTATGACACCACAACACTCTACCAAGGGTGACAGAGTGAAACCATGTCTCAAAAAAACAAAAAAAAGTTCCCTCTTTCCCCTAGCATATCCTACTACAGTAGCTTTTTTGATTTGTTTTTTTTTACCCTTATTATATAGGATATACTGCAATATTTTCTATTGAGCTGAGTTTTTTGTTGTTGTTTAAATTGCTTAAGCTCAAGAGTTTGAGTTTTGTTGCTTAAGCCCAAGAGTTTGAGGTTGCTGTGAACCGTGACCACTACGGCAGTCTATCTACCCAGGGTGACAGCTTGTGATGCTGTCTCAAAAAAAAAAAAAAAAAAAAGTTTTTTTTTTTTGGGGTGGGCTTTTTTTTATTTTTGTTGCTTAACCCCAATATTTTGAGGTTGGTGTTAACCTGTAACAAAACGGACTTCTAAATACCCAGGGTGACACCTTGTTATGCTGTCAAAAAAAAAAAAAAAAAAAAAAGTTTTTTTTTTTTCAGTGTGCATTTTTTTAAATGTAGAAATTATTTCATATTGGTAATTATTACCGTCAGTTTCTCTTGTTAATAAAAGTTGACTTTTGTCCTCCCAAGAGCTTATTCGAAAATTATTACCTAGGCTTGGCGCCTGTGGCTTAACGGGCTAGGGCGCCAGCCACATACACCTGAGCTGGCGGGTTCGAATCCAGCCTGGCCTGCCAAACAACAATGACAGCTGCAACCATAAAATGGCCGGGCATTGTGGCAGATGCCTGTAGTCCCAGCTACTTGGGAGACGGAGGCAAGAGACTCGCTTGAACCCAGGAATTAGAGGTTGCTGTGAGCTGTGATGCCACGGCACTCTATCGAGGGGTGACAGCTTGAGGCTCCGTCTCAAAAAAAAAAAAGAAAATTATTACCTAGGCTCAGCGCCTGTAGCACAGTGGTTACGGCGCCAGTCACATATACCTAGGGTAGCAGGTTTAAACCTAGCCCCAACCAGCTAAACAACAATGACAATTGCAACCAAAAATAGCCAGGTATTGTGGCAAGTGCCTGTAGTCCTAGCTACTTGGGAGGCTGAGGCAAGAGAATCGCTGAAGCCCAAGAGTTTGAGGTTGCTGTGAGCTGTGACACTATGGCATTCTCTACCAAGGACGACGTAGTGAGACTCTGTCTCAACAAAAAAAGAGAGAGAGAGAGAAAAGAAAATTATTACCTAAAAGATGTTATGCTAGTTAACTAAAGGTAGAAGAGGGAGGTGTTTGCTTTTCTTAAGGATTTACAGAAAGTACCATGATTGTCTTCACTGTATTATTTCCTTGGTTCTTTACAGAGAAAAGGTGATCAGGCAATGGGAAACTAACTTTTATATTAGCAAAATATTTCTCTAGAATTCAAATTTGAATAAACAAGACTGTTTTGTGTTAAATAGCATGCTTAATTTTTTTTTTTTTTTTTTTTGCTAAGCTTGTTTATTGCCAGATAAACAATAGCCAACTTTTTTTTTATGTCTGTTCTTAGTACACTCAGAAGAAGCCTTGTTTTTACTGGCAACCTGTTATTACCGCTCAGGAAAGGCATATAAAGCGTATAGACTCTTGAAAGGACACAGTTGTACTACACCACAATGCAAATACCTGCTTGCAAAATGTTGTGTTGATCTCAGCAAGTAAGTTTTAAAATTTTTTCTAGCTAATTTTGTTTTACCCACATTGTAGAATTTTGGATAAAATTCTTTTGACTGATTAAATTTAATTGATTCCCTTTCTTCCTTCTTTTTCTTTCTTTCTTGATAGAGAGATTTTTGTCTCTTTCAGTAACATTTGGAATGTTAACACTGTTGTCTATGGCATTATTTATGTTGTGGAGCTATCATTGTTATGGTAATAATAGAATTTAATTCTGGAGAAACTTAGTTATAATTAATTCTTTTTCTTCTTTTTTTTTTATTAAATCATAGCTGTGTACATTAATGCAATCATGGGGTACAATGTGCTGGTTTTATATACAATTTGAAATGTTTTCATTAAACTGGTTAACATAGCCTTCACAGCATTTTCTTAGTAATTGTGCTAAGACGTTTATATTCGGCTCGGTGCCTGTGGCTCAAGCAGCTAAGGTGCCAGCCACCTACACCTGAGCTGACGGGTTCGAATCCAGCCCAAGCCCGCCAAACAACAATGACGGTTGCAACCAAAAAAAAAAAAAAAATGGCCAGGCGTTGGGGCGGGCGTGTAGTCCTAGCTACTTGGGAGGCGGAGGCAAGAGACTCGCTTGAGGCCAGGAATTGGAGGTTGCTGTGAGCTGTGATGCTACAGCACTCTACCCAGGGTGATAGCTTGAGGCTCTGTCTCAAAAAAAAAAAAAAGACGTTTATATTCTACACTTAGTAAATTTCACAGGTACCCTTGTAAGATACACCATAGGTGTGGTCCCACCAATTACCCTCCTTCCATCCATCCTCCTCCCTCCCTTCCCTTCCCCTCCCCTACTAACTCTTATCACTTTATGAAATGATCACAAATACTGTTTTCTTTCCTTTGTTTTCAATGTTAGACCAATTTGAATAAACCTGAAAATTTGCCAGTTCACTTAAAATTAATGCTCCCTTGAGTTTAGGTGGTTAGTTTCCTTTCAAGATCATTTTATGGAACATTTCTTTTGTACATTGCAGTTAAACCAAGTCAGCTATCCCTATTCCCTATTTGGAGGCAGTTCGAGATATAGAGAGTTATGTTCTGTTAAACTCTTTTTTTTTTTTTTTTTTTTGAGACAGAGCCTCAAGCAGTTACCCTGGATAGAGTACTGTGGCATTACAGCTCACAGCAACCTCCAATTCCTGGGCTCAAGCGAGTCTCCTGCCTCTGCCTCCCAAGTAGCTAGGACTACAGGTGCCCGCCACAACACCCGGCCATGTTTTGGTTGCAGTCACCATTGTTGTTTGGCGGGTCCGGGCTGGATTCGAACCTGCCAGCTCAGGTGTACGTGGCTGGCACCTTAGCCCTTTGAGCCACAGGCGCCGAGCCTGTTCTGTTAAACTCTTTTTCTGTGTTGTTAGAGATGGAATAATGGTAAAGTGACTAAACAAATATCTTCAAAAACCTGTGTGTGTATTTATTTTGTGAGTTTTACAGTAGGTAGATACAAATAAGTTAAAAGTCCCATTGATGGTAAAAGGACTTTATGTATCTACCTTTTGTGTTCAGGATAGGCTGGGTAACTTGAGAGTTTTCCATGTGATTATTTTGATAGCTTTTCAAGTACTTTAAAGCACAGACTGTTACAGACTATGATGTGCTAACAATATGTAGTGAAACTTGATAATTCTTTTTCATTTGGGGAACATTTATGATTTTCTATATAGAGAAAACATGATGAACAGAAAGAGAAAGTACTAATCAAGTTTCATTTCTAAATCTTAATATGATTGAGGCTATGTTTTCTTTTATATATATTTTTTTTTTTCGAGACTGAGCCTTAAGCTGTCACCCTGGATAGAGTGCTGTGGCATCACAGCTCACAGCAACCTCCAATTCCTGGACTCAAGGAGTCTCTTGCCTCCGCCTCCCAAGTAGCTGGGACTACAGGCACCCGCCACAACGCCTGGCCATTTTTTTTTTTTTTTGGTTGCAGCCGTCATTGTTGTTTGGTGGGTCCGGGCTGGATTTGAACCCAACAGCTAAGGTGTACGTGGCTGGAGCCTTAGCCACAGGCGCCGAGCCATGTTCCTTTTTAATTAAAATACATTAGTGTTTAATTTGAGCGCAGATTCCTGTTTCAAGGAATTATAGATAGAACTAAGAAAGGCTACCATATTTGTTAATGGAGAACTGTTTATATTCACCCTCCCCCCCACCTAGTACAAAGATCATCATCTAGTTCTTCGGACATGAGTAATGAATGTGTTGCTCAGACTAAATTTGACTGGTTCTATTTTTGAAATTGAAGTTTTGGCTTGGCGCCTGTGGCTCAACCTGCTAAGGCACCAGCCACGTATACCTGAGCTGGCGGGTTCCAGCCTGGGCCCGCCAAGCAACAATGACGGCTGCAACCAAAAAATGGCCAGGTATTGTGGCGGATGCCTGTAGTCCCAGCTACTTGGGAGGCGGAGGTAGGAGACTTGCTTGAGCCCAGGAATTGGAGGTTGCTGTGAACTGTGATGCCACGGCACTCTATCCAAGGTGACAGCTTGAGGCTCTGTCTCAAAAATAAATAAATAAATAAGATAAAATTGAAGTTTTAAGAGAGTAAATTTCCAGCCTCCCAAATAATTCTAAATACATGTTTACCACTATTCTAAATTAAAAAAAATTCATCTCAATATTTAGACATACATTAGTAATGAAGAATGTCTTTATATGAAGTACTTCTTCATATATATAATTTTTTAAAATCTATAAATTTATGTTTTAAAGGCTTGCAGAAGGGGAGCAGATCTTATCTGGTGGAGTGTTTAATAAGCAGAAAAGCCATGATGATATTGTTACTGAATTTGGTGATTCAGCTTGCTTTACTCTTTCATTGTTGGGACATGTATATTGGTAAGTAAGAATGATCCAAATTATCAGAAAAGCATATCTCATATGTGAATGCTTTATAGTTTAGAAAACTAATCTGTGTTTCTCAACTAGCACTTGGCTGAGTAGTGTACAATCTTCTGATTCTATGACCTTGTTAAACCTGTAAAATAATGAAAATAGTAGAGTCGTTGATCACATTTTTGACTCTCCATTTAGCCTTCATGGTATAATAATAGTTACAGCAACACTGTCTAATAATTGAGTGTACATGTTAGTTTTTTTTTCTTTTTTTGAGACAGAGCCTCAAGCTGTCCCCCTGGATAGAGTGCTGTGACATCACAGCTCACAGCAACCTCCAATTCCTGGGCTCAAGAGAGTCTCTTGCCTCCGCCTCCCAAGTAGCTGGGACTACAGGCACCCGCCACATCACCTGGCCATTTTTTGGTTGCAGCTGTCATAATTGTTTGGCGGGCTCAGGCTGGATTCGAACCCGCCAGCTCAGGTGTACGTGGCTGGTGCCTTAGCCCATTGAGCCACAGGTGCCAAGCATGTTACATGTTAGTTTTTTTTATTTGTTTGTTTTCAGTTTCTGGCCGGAGCTGGGTTTGAACCCGCCACCTGCAGCATATTTGGTCGGTGCCCTACTCCTTTGAGCCACAGGCATTGCCCATGTTAGTTTTTTTTTTTTTTTTTTTTTTTTTACCTCAGATGAAGAGAGTGTCTTTATGTGATCTACTGAGGAAAAAGAAGAAAAAAGTGAAGTTTGTTTTCTCTAATATTAAATACCAGTCCTCCTAGAAAGAGGCTTGAAAGCAAGTTTCAGTAGTAAAGAATAACAATTTTCATGTCATAGTGATTTTGAAATGTGTCCCAAGAAATTTCCTATAATGGTAGTTGGAATAATTGCAATTTTGTAAATAATTTTTTTTTTTTTCCGCAGTTTTTGGCCAGGGCTGGGTTTGAACCCGCCACCTCCAGCATATGGGGCTGGCGTCCTACTCCTTTGAGCCACAGGTGCCGCCCATTGTAAATAATTTTTAAATTTATTTAGTTAAAAAATTTTAAAAGAGTGAATTCAAAATTATCACTACGATAACATTACTCTTACTCCTTTTCATTCTGAACTACTTTGGAGTTAAGAAGTAGTGGGTGAAGCTACTACATATAATTAGGAATTGCTTGTAACTGCCCATGAGAGTGCTTCACATGTATAAATGGAAGAAGTGACTTAGGACTGCTTGTCTAAAGAACCAAAGTAGCATCTGTTATAAGATAAGTTGAGGCTAATTTGAATAGTGGTTTAAAAAAAAAAAACCTGGAAAATATCTTTTTGAAAAATAAATTATTTGGCTGAATTTGGGGGCTTGATAGAGTCATATCCATTGACACTGCTCTTGAGAATAGGAGTAAATACAGATCAATATCTTCATTTATCTTAAGAAAATGATGGGGAATGTTGAATTTTTTCATGTAGCTATTTTTCTTGTCTTCAAGAAACTTTGAAATCCATCCTCTATTACAGCTATACACAGTACTTGGCACTGGGAATATAAATATAAATAACTCTAGTCCCTGGCTCAACGCCTGTGGCTCAGTGGCACCAGCCATGTACACCTGAACTGGCAGGTTCGAATCCAGCCCAGGCCCACCAAACAACAATGACGGCTGCAACCATAAAATGGCCGGGCTTTGTGGTGGGTCCCAGCTACTTGGGAGGCGGAGGCAGGAGACTCGCTTGAGCCCAGGAATTGGAGGTTGCTGTGAGCTATGATGCCACAGGACTCTATCCCAGGGTGACCGCTTGATGCTCTGCCTCAAAAAAAAATAAAAAATAAAAAATAACTCTAGTCCCTACCTGAAAAGCATATAATAGAGTAGGGGGAGAGAAGCAGGAACAAAAGTTTGTAAGTATGATATTGTGAAATATTTATTTGGTCTTCAACCCATTTCCGGGCATATAACTCCTAAAATCCTTAGAAACTCCAATGCGATATTTTTTTGTATACCGAAGAGTTGACTGGTGGCTGGGATCCCTGGATAACTTCAGGTTGGAAAGACCTGGGCAAGATTAGAGGGTTGGGACTTTCAGCCCAACTCCTTGACCTCCATGGAAGGGAGAGGGGCTAAGGGTTAAGTTGATCACCAATGGCAAATGGTTTAATGATTAATTAAATGTAGCCTTCCAGATCCTCAAGTACATTCTCTCAATTGAATCCAAATTTCACAAATCCCTTTATTAAAAGAATTTGTTCTGGCCAGGCGAGGTGGCTCACACACCTGTAATCCTAGCACTCTGGGAGGCCAAGACGGATGGATTGCTTGAGCTCAGGAGTTCCAAACCAGGCTGAGCAAGAGCAAGATTCCATCTCTACTAAAAATAGAAAAACTAGAGAGGTATTATGGCAGATGCCTATTGTCCCAGCTATTAAAGGAGGCTGAGACAAGAGAATTGCTTGAGCCCAGGAGTTTGAGGTTGCTTTGAGCTGTGATGACGCTATGGCACTCTACTCAGGGTGACTGATCCACTCCTGCCAAAAACGAATTTGTTCTGTAAAATTTGGATTCAGTCAAAAGGCCTTGCTCAAGGATCTAGAAGACCACATGTGGCCACGAGGTCACAGGTTCTCTACCCCTGGCAATCATACTTAATGTAATGATGCCTCCATAAAAATCCAAAGGACAGGGTTCAGAGAACTTAAATAGCTGAACACGTGGAGGTTCCTGGCGGGCAGCACACCTGGGGAGGGCATGGGTGTGCTATACCTTACCCTAAGCATTTGTGTATCTGTATCATTTCTAATGTCCTTTATAATAAACTGGTAAACATGTTTCCCTGAGTTATGTGAGCCATTCTAGCAAACTAATAAAAGCTGAGGAAAGGCTATGGGAATCTGGATTCATAGCCAACTGGTCAGATGTTCCAGAGGCCCAGATTTGCTACTGGTCTTGCCACCCTCCCTGAAGGAGAGTGTGGTCTTGGGGACTGATCCTTCTGTCTGTGGGATCCGAGGCTATCTCCAGGTGGATAGTGTCAAAATTAAATTGAATGAGGGGCTAGGCATGATGCCTCACAGCTATAACCTTAGCATAGTGAGGCCTGGTCTCTACCAAAAAATAAAAAATTAGGTGAGCTTGGTGGCATGCCTATAGTCTCAGCTACTCAGGAGGCTGAGGTGCCAGGATTACTTGATCCCTGGAATTTGAGGTTATAGTGAATCATGCCACTGCATTCCAGCCTAGGTGACAGAGTGAGTGAGACCCTGTCAAAAAAAATTTAAAAAATTAAAAACACTTAGCTGGGCATCGTTATTAATTTGAGACCCTATCTCAAAAACAAAAAATAATTGAATTAGAGAACACCTAGCTGGTGTCTGCTGCTTGGTGTGGGGGGAAAAACTCCTATACATTTGGTTACAGAAGTCTTCCATGTTGTTGTTAAATGAGAGAACAGGATAAAAGCACATTGAATGTTGTTTTATCCACATTCAGAGTAAGTTTTTTGTCTGTCTGTCTAGACTGGAGTACAGTGGCCTGATCAGAGCTCATTGTAACCTCAAACTCCTGGGGCTCAAACCGTCAGTCCTTCCCCTGCCTCAGCCTCCTGAAAGCTGAGACCTCAGGTGTTAATCCTTGATTCCAGATAATGTTTTTATTTTTTGTAGAGACGGGATCTCACTGCGTTGCCCAAGTTGATCTTGAATTCTTGGCCTCAAGCAACCTTTCTGCCTCAGCCTCCCACAGCACTTGGGTTACAAGATTAAGCTACCTCCTACCTGTGATAAATTTTGAACAGAATTTTGTTCAAATGAGAAAATAATCAGGTCTTCCTTGTTAAGAAGAACTGGGAAACTAGGAAAGACTTGATAGGAGATGATGTCAAATTTTACTTTCCATAGAGTGACTTCCGAAGGAGAATAGATGTTTGAGGACTATAAATTATTTGAGGGAACTATATAAAGTAGAGGATGGGGGATATATGAATGAAGTCAAAAAATTTTTTTTTTGAGACAGAACCTCAAGCTGTCACCCTGGATAGAGTGCTGTGGCATCACAGCTCACAGCAACCTCCAACTCCTGGGCTCAAGCGAGTCTCATGCCTCCGCCTCCCAAGTAGCTGGGACTACAGGCACCCGCCACAATGCCCGGCCATTTTTTGGTTGCAGCCATCATTGTTGTTTGGTGGGCCCGGGCTGGATTCGAAACTGCCAGCTCAGGTGTATGTGGCTGGCGCCCTAGCCCGTTGAGCCACAGGTGCCGAGCCTTCTTCAACATTCTTGATACCCACTATATTTTGCCATAATAGGTGATTCAGTATTTTAGATTCATCTGGCATAAAGATAGTATCAGTAGAACGTTTTAGAGATTTTAGAC
>CAUYON010075402.1:0-12574 GCA_963573935.1 Arctocebus calabarensis | reverse complement strand
GATAAAGTGAGACTCTGTCTCTACAAAAAAAAAAAAAAAAAAAAAAAAAAATTTGTAACTTATTGTGATTTCTTTTCTCATCTTAAATAAATGCTCAAATTTATATTTGTAATATTGGATGTTTTTTCTTAAAGTAGTCCTTCCAAATGATACACAGTGTAAGCTTCAGGGCCCATGAAACCTGGATCTGCCCCGCTATGCTGTGTGGATGTAATTGTGTGGCCAGATGTCCTGGGAGCTCACAAAGAACTGTGTTTCTAGGATTCAGAATTAGCATTGGAACTGTAGACTCAGGTGATGCAGGTGATGCTGTGAGTCCTTTGGGATTTGGAAAGCCATTTTCAGGCTCTGTCTTTAGCATACATTTCATTGTTTATTTTTCTGCATGAGGGTTTGCTGGGTGCCACAGCTTGTAGGGCCATGCATCATTCATGGCTCCTGTTCATGTGTATTTGAGGCTCCTGCTACCTCATACCATTGCTACAGTGCTATTTATTTGGTTGTCTTACAGGTTCTGTCTTACAGGTTCAAGCAACTTCTTTGCATTGTGTTTAAAGTCTTCAAAAGAATGGATTCTATTGCTTCCCTTAATGATTGTCAGTCTGAGTGAGCTGAGGCCTGGTACCCGCCATCTCAAAGGCTTTCATCCTCTTACTAAATTGTCAGTCTATCTGTCAGATGTCCACTACTGCAGAAGAGATCACTTAGAAGGGGACTGTAGATGTAACCATTGTTTTTTTTTTTTTTTTTTTTTTTTTGAGACAGAGCCTCAAGCTGTCACCCTGGATAGAGTGCTGTGGCATCACAACTCACAGCAACCTCCAAATCCTGGGCTCAAGCAAGTCTCCTGCCTTTGCCTCCCAAGTAGCTGGGACTATAGGTGCCTGCCACAACACCCGGTCATTTTTTGGTTGCAGCCGTCATTGTTTGGCGGTCCAGGCTGGATTCAAACCCGCAGCTCAGGTGTATGTGGCTGGCGCCTTAGCCTGTTAAGCCACAGGCGCCGAGCCGATGTAGCCATTGTTTGGGGGCTCAGCCCATTCAGGTCAGTTTGCCATGATCAAGATGCCACACCTCACCATTCCCCCTTGGGGATGTCTCCCCTCCTCCCCTCCATCGTGGTTGGGAGTTGACATAATATCCTGTTGTTGTTGTTGTTGTTGTTTTGTCCTTGGATGTTCCTAGAAAAACCTGCCCACCCCCTTCACCTTCACAGTTTCGCAATTATTCAAAGTGGCAGCAGATGGGGTTGAAGGTGATACGAACTCCCTGATTTGTACTAAGTTTTCATAGACCATAATCCTTGGTCTCTATTTCTTTCTTTCTTTACTCCCCACCTCCCCACCTTTTTTTTTAGACAGAGTTTCAAGCTTTCACCATGGGCGGAGTGCCGTGGTGTCACAGCTCAAAGCAACCTCAAACTCTTGGGCTCAAGCAATTCTCCTGCCTCAGCCTCCCAAGCAGCTGAGACTACAGGCACCCACCACAATGCCCGGCTATTTTTTTTGTTGTTGCAGTTGTCATTGTTGGTCAGCTGGCCTGGGCTGGGCTCAAATCTGCCAGCTTGGGTGCATGTGGCTGGCACCATAACCACTGTGCAACAGGCGCCGAGCCCCTTGGTCTTTGTTTCCTCATGGTCCCCTCTCTAGATTCCTGTTCTCTTCATCTTGCTTAATTTTTTTTTTCTGATTATAAATAAAGTACATGTCTGTTGCTAAAATTTCAATGTGCAGAAACATATGAGGTGGGATGGGAATTTACCATAAAATGTGTACAGTTTTCCTTAAATTTCCTATTAAAATAATTTATTTTTAACACATAAAACATAAATATGTTCTTATAGAAATTCATACATTTCAAACCAAAATATTCTTCAATGTTTCCTCCCCACCCCCCACCCCCAGCTTGGAAGATATCCTGGACAATCAGAAATGCATTTATAGACATAGTACCTCTATGTACCTTACCTAAAGAATTATATATACTGTTTTGTGTGTTTCTGTGTATCTTTCTTATTAATTGAAATAAATCATAGAACATAAAATGACCATTTTAACCATTTTAAATTCAGTGTACAATTCAGTGGCATTTAGTACATTTACAATTTTCTACAACTATCACCACCATCTAATTCTAATTTCTAATTTCATCTAATTTCAGTCAGAAACTCTGTATCCATTAAGTAGTTACTCACTATTACCTTTCCCTACCCCAGTCCCTGGAAATCACTAAACTGCTGTTAGTCTCTGTTGATTTGCCTATTTTGAACATTTCACATAAATGGAATCATAGAATACACAGCCTTTTGTGTTTGACTTCCTTCACTTAGCATAATGTTTCCAGGGTTCATCATTGTTGTAGCAGTTCTTTTTATGGCTGAATAATATTCTATTGTATGGATGTACCAATTGCATTTATATATTCATCAGTTGATGGGCACTTGAGTTGTTTCTACTCTGGAGATAGCAAAGAGCATAGATATGAATACTCATGTACAAGTATTTGAACACCTGTTTTCAATTTTTTTGTCTATATATCTAGGAATGAAATTGCTTGGTTGTATGGCAATTCTGTGTTTAATTCTTTGAGAAATCACAAAATTGTTTTTCATGCAGTTGAACCATTTTACATTTCCACAAATCACCACATCCTTATCATTTATTATTAATATTTTCTTTTTTAATTTTAATTTTATTTATTTATTTATTTATTTATTTATTTATTTTGAGACAGAATCTCACTCTGTTGCTCCAGGCTAGAATGCGGTGGCATCAGCCTGGCTCACAGCAACCTCAAACTCCTGGGCTCAAGTGATCTTCCTGCCTCAGCCTCCGGCTGAATAGCTGAAACTATAGGTGGCCACCACAATATCTGGCTAATTTTTCTATTTTTAGTAGAGACAGAGTCTCACTCTCTGTCAGGCTGCTCTCAAATTCCTGAGCTCAAGTGATTCTCCTACCTCAGCCTCCCAGAGTGGTAGGATTACAGGCAGTAGTCACCAGGCCAGATCACATATTCCTTTTTTTTTTTTTAATTATAGGTATCTCATGGTGATTATGATTTTTGTTTCCCTAAGACTAATAATGTTGAGGATCTTTTCATGTGCTTCTTGGCTATTTGTGTGTATTTTTGTTTGAGAAATGTCTATTCAAGTCCTTTGCCCACTCTTTAATTGGCTTGTCTTCAAGAATGGAGAAGAAAGAAGCCAATGTACTCAGTTCTGATATGAGGACAATTGATGACCTGGTATATGGTGGAGGGTAGGGGAATGGGAGAGTGGAGATAGGGAGGGAGGAGGTGGAATGTCACAGTGTGTGACACACCTCTTGGAGGCAGGGCACGATTATAAGAGGGACTTTACCTAACAAATGCAATCAGTATAACCTGGTTCTCTGTACCCTCAACAAATCCCCAACAGTAAAAAATAAATAAATAAAACAAAATCAGCTTCAGTATAAAAAAATTGGCTTGTCTTTTTTTGTTGTTGAGTTGTAAGAATTCTTTATACATTCTGGACACTAGACCTTTATCGGATATATGATTTGAAAATATTTTCTCCCATTATGTAGGTTATCTTTTCACTTTCTTCATAATGTTCTTTTATGAACAAAAGTTTTTTAATTTTTTAAATTAAATCATAGATGTGTACATTAGTGCAATTATGGGGTACAATTATGGGTTTGAAATTCTTTCATGAAACTGGTTAACATAGCCTTCACCACATTTTCCTAGTTATTGTGTTAAGACATTTATATTCTACACTTAGTAGATTTAACATGTACCCTTGTAAAATGCACCATAGGTATGGTTCCATCAATTGCCCTCCCTCCACCCATCTTCTTCCTCCCATCCCCCTCCTCTTTCCTCTTCATCTTGGGCTGTACTTGGGTTATAGCATTCTTATGGAAGTATGGTGTTTATAAATTGATTTCATAGTAGGGCTGAGTACATTGGATACTTTTTCTTTCATTCTTGAGATACTTTGCTAAGAAGACTATGTTCCAGCTCCATCCATGTAAACATGAAAGAGGTAAAGTCTCCATCTTTCTTTAAGGCTGCATAATATTCCATGGTGTACATATACCACAATTTCAATCCATTCATGGGTCAATGGGCACTTGGGCTTCTTCCATGACTTAGCAATTATGAATTGGGCTGCAATAAACATTCTGGTGCAAATATCTTTGCTATAAAGTGATTTTTGTTCTTCTTGATGTATGCATAGTAGAGGAATTGAAGGATTGAATGGAAGGTCTATTTTTAGATCCCTAAGTGATCTCCAAACATCTTTCCAAAACAAATGCATGAGTTTGCATTCCTACCAGCAGTGAAGAAGTGTTACCTTTTCTCCACATCCACGCCAACATTTCTGGTTTTGGGATTTTGTGATGTGGGCTAATCTTACTGGAGTTAGATGATATCACAAAGTGGTTTTGATTTGCATTTCTCTGATGATTAAGGGTGATGAGCATTTTTTCATGTGTCTGTAGGCCATGCACCTGTCTTCTTCAGAGAAGTTTCTCTTCAAGTTTCTTGCCCACACTGAGATGGGATCACTTGCTATTTTCTTGCTAATATGTTTGAGTTCTCTGTGGATTCTGGTTTGTCGGAGACATAACCTGCAAATATCTTCTCCCATTCTGAGGGCTGTCAGCTTGCTTTATGTGCTGTGTTCTTGAGTGTGCAGAAGCTTTTCTGTTTGATCAGATCCCAGTGATGTATTTTTGGTGTTACTTCCATTTCCCTGGGGGGGTCCTCCTCATAAAATATTCTCCCAGGCCAATTTCTTCAAGTGTTTTCCCTGCACTTTCTTCTAGTATTTTTATAGTTTCATGTCTTAAGTTTAAATCTTTTATCCAGTGAGGGTCTATCTTTGTTAATGGTAAAAGGTGTGGGTCCAGTTTCAGTCTTCTAGAAATCATCAGCCAGTTCACCCAGCACCATTTGTTAAATATGGAGTCTTTTACCCACTGAATGTTTTTGATTGGCCAATCAATCTTGGATCAATATCATTGATTGAAGATCAAATGACAGTAAGTAGTTGGGTTCATCTCTTGGTTCTCTATTCTGCTCCATGCATCTACCTCTCTGTTTTTGTGACAGTACCATGCTATTTTGATCACTACTGATTTATAGTATAGTTTGAGGTCTGGTAGCATGATTCTTCCTGATTTGTTTTTATTTCTGAGTAATATCTTGGCTATTTGAGGTTTTTTCTGATTCCATATAAAACAAAGTATTATTTTTTGAGGTCTTTAAAATATGACAGTGGAGCTTTAATAGGGATTGCATTAAAGTTGTATATTGCTTTGGGTAGTAAGGACATTTTAACAATGTTGATTCTTCCTAGCCATGAGCATGGTATGTTTTTCCATTTGTTAACATCTTCTGCTATTTCTTTTCTTAGAGTTTCATAGTTGTCTTTATAGAGATCTTTCGCATCCTTTGTTAGGTAAACTCCCAAATATTTCATCTTGTTTGGCACTACTGTGAACAGAACAGAGTCCTTGACTGTTTTTTTAGCTTGACTATTTTTGGTATATATATAGACTACAGATTTGTGAGTGTTGATTTTGTATCCTGAGATGCTATTGTATTCCTTAATCACTTCTAAGAGTTTTGTAGTTGAATCCCTGTGGTTTTCCAGATATACAATCATATCATCTGTGAAGTGTGATAGTTCATTTTTTTTTTTTTGGCAGTTTTTGGCCAGGGCCAGGTTTGAACCCACCACCTCCAGTATATGGGGTGCCCTACTCCTTGAGCCACAGGCACTGCCCAAGAGTGACAGTTTGATCTCCTCTGATCCTATATGGATACCCTTGATCAACTTTTCTTGTCTGACTGCGATGACTAAGACTTCAATTACAATGTTAAAAAGCAGTAGAGACAATGGGCAATCTTGCCTGCTTCCTGATCTGAGTGGAAATGATTTCAATTTAACTCCATTCAGTATGATATTGGCTGTGGGTTTGCTGTAGATGGCCTCTATCAGTTTAAGAAATGTCCCTTCTATGCCAATTTTCTTAAGTGTTCTGATCATGAAAGGATGCTGGATATTATCAAAAGCTTTTTCTGCATCAATTGAGAGAATCATGTGGTCTTTGTTTTTTATTTTGTTTATGTGATGAATTATATTTATCGATTTATGTATATTGAACCATCTTTGAGACCCTGGGATAAGACCCACTTGGTCATAGTGTATAATTTGTTTCATGTGGTGCTGAATTCTGTTTGCTAGGACCTTATTGAATATTTTTGCATCAATATTCAATAGAGATATTGGTCTATAATTTTCTTTTCTTGTTGAGTCTTTTCCTGGCTTGGGGATCAAGGTGATGTTTGCTTCATAGAATGTGTTGGGTAGTATTTCTTCTTTTGCTATATTTTGGAAAAGGTTAAGTAATATAGATACTAGTTCCTCTTTAAAGGTTTGGTAGAATTCTGATGTGAAGCCATTTGGTCCTGGACTTTCCTTTTTGGGGAGATTTTGTATAGTTGATGCTATTTCAGAACTTAATATAGGCCTATTCAACGTTTCCACTTCATTCTGGCTAAGTCTAGATAGGTGGTGTGCTTCCAAGTATTGGTCTGTTTCCTTTAGATTTTTATACTTCTGAGAATAGAGTTTCTTGTAATATTCATTAAGGATTTTTTTGAATTTCTGAGGAGTCTTGTTATTTCATCTTTGTCATTTCTGATTGATGAAATTAGAGATTTTACTCTTTTATTCCTGGTTAGGTTAGCTAAAGGTTTATCTATTTTATTGATCTTTTTAAAAACCCACCTTTTTGATTTATTGATCTGTTGTATAATCCTTTTGTTTTCAATTTAATTTAATTCTGGTCTAATTTTGGTTATTTCTTTTCTTCTGCTGGGTTTGGGGTTGAAATGTTCTTCCTTTTCCAGTTGTTTGAGATGTCCCATTAAGTTGACTTCCTCTCTTTCCATTCTCTTGAGGAAGGCTTGCAATGCTATAAATTTCCCTCTTGGGACTGCCTTTGCAGTATCCCAGAGGTTCTGGTAATTCACATCTTTGTTATCATTTTGTTCCAAAAATTTGGTAATTTCCTTCTTAATCTCATTTATGATCCAGCTATCATCAGCATGAAGTTATTTAGTTTCCATGATTTTGTATGAGTATGAGGGATTCCTGTTGTTACTGAGTTCAACTTTTATTTCACGATGGTCTAAGAAGATGCAGGGAATAATTTCTATTCTTTTAAATTTGTTGAGGTTAGACTTGTGACCTAAGATGTGATCAAATTTGGAGGATGTTCCATGCGCTGATGAGAAGAATGTGTATTCAGTTTTGTTGGGATGAAATGTTCTGTAGATGTCTGTTAAATTTAATTATTGAATGGTTAAGTTTAAGTTTATAATTTCTTTGCTTAGTTTCTTCTTGGAGGATTTATCCAACACCACCAAAGGGGTATTAAAATCTCCAACTATTATGGTGCTGGAGGAAGTTAAGTTGCTTATGTCTGTTAGAGTCTCTCTTATAAATTGAAGTACATTCTGGTTGGCTGCATAACTGTTAATAATTGAAATCTCATCATGTTGAGTGTTGCCCTTAACACATATGAAGTGACCATCCTTATCTTTCCTTACTTTTGTTGGCTTAAAGCATTTTATCTGCAAATAAAATTGCAACACCTGCTTTTTTTCTGATTTCCATTTGCCTGAATTATAGATGACCATTCCTTCACCCTGAGTCTATATTTATCTTTTACAGTAAGATGAGATTTTTGTATGCAGCAGATATCTGACCTGAGTTTTTGTATCCAGTCAGCCATCCTGTGCCCCTTTAGAGGACAATTTAAGCCATTTACATTAATTGAGAGTATTGATAAGCCTGGTTGTATTTTGGGTACTGAGTTTTTCAAAAGTCCAGTGGACATTTTTAATCCTTTCACCATTGTGGAAATTGGAGTTTGATCCAAAGTTTCTGAGTGAGTTTACTTTGGTGGTAGAGGATTGTGCTGATCATTATGGAGGATAGGTATCAGAATATTTTGGAGAGCTGGTTTAGTTATGGCAAATTTCTTCAACATGTGAATGTCATTAAAGTATTTAATTTCTCCATTACAAATGAAACTCAGTTTAGTTGGATACCGGATCCTGGGTTGAAAGTTATTTTGTTTTAGGAGGTTAAAGGTCGATGGCCATTCTTTTCTGGCTTGAAAATTTTCAGCAGAGAGATCTGTGATCATGCTAATATTCTTCCCCTTGTAGGTTATGGTTTTCTTACATCTGGCTGCTTGCAGAATTTTCTCCTTCATATTAACTTTGGTGAAGTTAATTATAATGTGTCTGAGAGATGCTTTATTTGGATTGAGTTGTGCTAGGGTTCTGAAACTGTCTGCTATCTGAATTTCAGAATCTTTTGTCATGTTTGGGAAGTTCTACTTGATTATCTCTTAGAGTAGAGCATCTAGGCCTTTCAAAGTAATCTTGTCACCTTCAGGAATTCCTATAAGGTGAATATTAGTTTTTCTGGAATTATCCCTCAGCTCTCTGAGAGAATGACCCATTTTTGCTCTCCACTTCTCTTCCTCTTTGAGCATTTGAGAGTGTCCAAAAGCTTTGTCTTCAATGTCATAAATCTTCTCTCTGCCTGCTCCATTCTGTTACTGAGGGATTCTACTATCGTTCTCATATCTTGGAGGGCTGAAAATTCTTTTCTCAAGTGTCAAAATCTTTGCTGATTTTTTTTTTTTTTTTTTTTTGCAGTTTTTGGCCGGGGCTGGGTTTGAACTCACCATCTCTGGCATATAAGGCCGGCACTCTAATATTTTGAGCCAAAGGTGCTGCCCAAAATCTTTGCTGATTTTGTCTTTGAATTCATTGAATTCTTGAGACAACTTTTTTTTTTTTTTGAGACAGAGTCTCACGATGCCGCCCTTAGTACAGTGCTGTAGCATCACAGCTCACAGCAACTTCAAACTCTTGGGCTTAAGTAATTCTCTTGTGTCAGCCTCCCAAGTAGCCAGGATTATAGGCACCCACCACAATGCCTGGCTATTTTTTGGTTGTAGTTCTCATTATTGTTTGGCAGGCCCAGGCCGGATTTGAATCCGCCAGCTCTGGTGCATGTGGCTAGCGCTTTAGCTGCTTGAGCTACAGATGTCAAGCCCTTGAGACAACTTTTGAATTATTCCTAGAATTTCTAATTCCAACTTTACTTCCATTCTGTTAATTTTATTTGCCATCCAAATTCTAAACTCAATTTCTGACATCTCAGCCATTTGTTTATGAGTGGGATCATCTGATGTGTCTGTTTTGTCATTTCTTGAGGGGAGTTGATCTACTCTGATATTCATGTTGCCAGAGTATTTCCACTGATTCCTCCCCATGATTATTTTTCACCATTTGGCTAGATGAGTAGGTAAGGTAAAATTGGATTGGGGGCTCCTAGAGTAGTGATTAACCAGCCCTTTGCCCAGGAGCTGGAACTGGTGACTACATTTTTTCCCCTACAACTTTGCAAAGGACCTGTACAGTACTACAGCCTGAGACAGTGGGCATCTTGTGGTGGGGCTAGGTGGCTCTGTCTTGTATTCAGCTGGTCTCTGTCCAATCCTAGTGAACCAGTAACTCTGAGTTGAAGTCTTAGCTGTTGAGAAATATAAGCAACTAAGATACCCCACCCACCATGGGCAACAACTGGAAAAGGAAAATCAAAGCTTCCCACACAACACAACCAGGGTACCACCTTGGATGGTCCTCAGGTGATTGGGCCAGGTCAGGAGTTCAAATCAATTGTCCCAGTCAGCACCAAGTCTCAAGTGGGAGAGTTCAAAAGGTCTCTAGCAACTAGATAGCAGAGGTCTGCTGGCAGCTTGAGTGTGGCTCGCTCCAGTGCTCCAGGGAGTCAGAAGGGCCCTTCCAGCAAATGAGTTAGTCTGGGGAGGTTGATGCCTCCTTCCCCACCTTGCACCTCTGCCACACCCAGTCACTGGTAACCCCACAGGGCTGTAGCCTGGTTCCCTCCAGTGAGCAGATGCACCAGGGATTTGCATGTGCCTGAGTCACAGGGACATCTATGTCTCCTCGGCCAGACCGCTGCACTCTGCCACCAGCTGGCAAGGGGAACTGAAGCCTGACTACCTCGGGTACTTAATGAAAGTTGGGGAGTGTCACTCAGTTGCAGCCTCGCCCAGATTGATGTTGCTGCCACTTATATTCTCATGGAATTTGTGTTTCTGTCCCAGCTGTATTCCACTGAGGGCCAGGTGCTGTTTGAGTTCACAGAAACTGCAATGCAGCCCCACCCTCTGCTGCTGCTGCTGTGCCAATTCACACAGAGCTGATGTCTCTGTCTTTGCTGCACTCTGTGTTGGGGCAGGTGCAGTTAGAGCTCACAAACGACTCTCAGTTCCTGCCCCTCCCTGAGCTGATGCCACTGCCACACCTGCTTTTGTCCCAGCTATGCTCCACTGGGGGCCAGTTGCATCTTGGGCTCACAAAAGCAGCAATTCTGACTCAGCCCACCTCTGCACACGCATGTATTCTAATCTCTGTGCCCTGCCTGGACAGGTACCGTCTCAAGCATACCCTTTGCTCACAGGGCCTGTGTTTCCATGGCTGCCACTGGGGTAGAGGCCCAGCTCCCTGTGGTTGCTAAGAGAGATGGGAAGTGTTTCTTCAAAATATCACCAGGGGTGTGATCCCTATTGTTCCTACCTCCTCCACCACTGCCACTGCTGCACTGTGCCATGGGGTACTGTTTCTCCCTCTTCCATATGGCTCCCTCACACCATAGTTCCCACTTCATACCTGTGCCACTGATTCAGCACAGACTTGTAACAGCCCATGCCTTGTCCATACCTGTCAAGAAAAAGCCCAACAGTCTGGACTCTGTGGGGGACAGAGTCCCATATCTTGGGGAGTGGAAGTGGAGGAGAGTGCTGGGAATTGTGGGTAGAGTATATGTTCAGTTTTATGCCTGGTGGGAGAGTGTCATGGCATACTAGTAGGTCCTCTCTGGGGAAGGAAATCCAGTTTTTTGCAGCTCTCCCATGGAATAGAAAAAGAAGAGATCTGAACTCTGCTTGCTTGTTTGTAGAAAGTACACTGTGAGCTGTTCTCATGGGGGAGGGGATTCCTGTCTGCTTTGTGATGGGTTTTGTACCTATTGTTTATTTCCTTGGAGTTGCAGCTCACCTCAGCAGGGGTGATGTGAGCTCTTCAATCTTCTCTCGTGGCTCAGCTCCAAACCATCAGTTTACTTGATAAACTTCAAGTAACTGTCCTTCTGGATAGGAGCCTCTGTGGAAAGCTGGCTCCAGTTGGCCATCTTGCCTCCTCCCCTAAAAGTGTTTAATTCTTATTAAATTCAATTTATCTATTTTTCCTTCATTGCTTGTGCTTTGGTGTCATAACTAAGAATCTATTGCCAAACCCAAGGTCATGACGATTTACTGGTGTAGTTTATCTAAGGATATTATCGCTTTATCTATTACTTTTAAGTCTGGGATCAATTTCAAGCTAATGTTTGTATATATTGTGAGGTAAAAATCCAACTTCATTCTTTTTCATGGGGTTATTCAGTTGTCCTAGCACCTGTGTTGAAGAAACTATTCTTTCCCTCAAGCTTTGGTACCCTTGTTGAAAACCAATTGAACATAGACGTATGGGTTTATTTCTGGTCTCGAAATTTTATTCCACCAACCTATGTATGCTAGTCCTTATGCTAGTATCATACTGTGTTGATAACTATAATTTTGTAGTAAGTTTTAAAGTTGGAAAATGTGAGTCTTCAAACTTTGTTTCTCTTTTTCAAGATTGTTTTGGCCATTCTGAGTCTCTTGAAATTTCATATGAACTTTATGATTAGCTTGTTCATTCTGCAAAGAAAAGCAGTGGGATCTGTTATCAACTTGAGGAGTATTAAGTCTTCCCATCCACAAACACAGAATATCATTCCATTTATTTAGGTCTTTAATTTCTTTCAACACTGTTTTGTAGTTTCTTGGAACAAGTCTTGTACTTGCTTGGCTAACTTTGTTCCTAAGTATTGTATTCTTTTTGGTGCATTATAAATGAAATTGTTTTCTTTCTTTCTTATTTTATTTATTTATTTTTTTTTTGAGACAGAGTCTCACTTTGTTGCCCCTGGTAGAGTGCCATGGGGTAATAGCTCACAGCAACCTCAAACTTTTGGGCTCAAGCGAGTCTTGCCTCAGCCTCCCAAGTAGTTGGGACTACAGGCGCCAGCCACAATGCCTGGCTATTTTGTTGTTGTAGTTGTCATTGTTGTTTAACAGGCCCGGGCCAGCTTTGAACCCACCAGCCCTGTTGTATGTGGCTGGCATCCTAACCACTGAGTATAGGTGCCAAGCCACCCAACTATTTTTTAAAGACAAGGTCTCACTCTGGGTCAGGTTGGTCTTGAACCCATGAGCTCAGGCAATCCTCCCCCCTCAGCCTCCCAAGTTCTAGGATCACAGACATGAGCCATGAAATTATTTTCTTAATATCTTTTTTTTCTTTTTCTTTCTGTTTTTTTTTGTTTGTTTGAGACGGAGTCTTATTTTGTTGCCCCTGGGTAGAGTGCTGTGGTGATAAGTGA
>CAUYON010075400.1:0-19134 GCA_963573935.1 Arctocebus calabarensis | reverse complement strand
CACATTCATTACATTCAAATAGTTTCTGTCCTGTCTGAGTTCTCTGATGTTGAATGAGAGGTCCTTTCTTACAGAAAGATTTCCCACCTTCTTTACATTTATCAGATTTTACCTCTAAGTGATTTCTCTGGTGTACTTTGTGGGCTGATGTGGTAGGATTTCTTACCATGATATTCTAAAGATTTATCCCCAGTTGCTGTTACGTCATTACATACTTCTGCTCTACTCAGTATTTTATTTTTGGCAAATATTACTTGCTGTAGTTGTTTGTCTTTGATTTTCTTATTCCTCTTCATCAGGTCATCATCTCTGTAATCTTTTGGGTGAGTCTGGTTTGAGAATTCCTCTTCTGAGGACCAAGGCACTTCTCCTTGCTCCAACCTGAAGATCACTTTGGGTTTAGAAATGCAATATCCCACTGAGACTAGGTTGCTATAGTTCTCTAGCATCACATCTCTATAGAGATTCCTCTGGAAAGACCCCATTTGTTGCCACTCATCCTAGGTGAATTCTACCTTCTCATCCTCGAATGACACTGATGCCTGATACAGGTTCATTTTCTGCTGCTCTTGGAAGAGTGTGGACAACTGTAAAGGATAAGCTCTATGCAGGTCCGCAAGCCGTGCAGAGGTCCACTTCCCACAGCCCTCACCAAAGTACGAACCCTCTACACCCACAAAGAAGGAGCAGGCAAAGGGAAGCGCCATGTCTATTTCCATACAAATCTAGAACTCAGCTGCAAAAGGAAATAAAAGCTGGAAGCAATTAGAAGCGTCATTTTTTTTCTTCGTTGAGAGTATAAAAAGCCAGAAGATGCCTGCCTGCTTATTATATTTTATTTAAAAGGTGTTCTGTGACTGGCCTTAAAGTAAGAATATGTCTGGCTGTATGCAGGTATATGTGATTTGAGGGGCTAAGACCTGGGTACTAAGGAATTAGGAGCCGAATGGGGAGAGCTGGATGAGAGGAATTGACAAAACATCAATTATGTGACGTAGTGACAAAGGGAACAGAAGAGGATACCCTGTAGAGACCCTAGTCAGAGGGTATCAGAAGAGCCTCTGGGTCCCACGAAAGAAGAAGAAACCACAGCCATCTTCTCTCTGCCGATGTGGTCAGCTCAGGTGATGAGTGCCTCTAGGCTGAGTTCGAACATAAATTATCTGTAACTGGGCCTTAGTGAATCTTGTGTATTGTGAAGTAAAATACATGGCAGCCCTTGCCATGCTGTGCCATTCACATAGACCTTCTTCAGTGACTGCATAGTTCCTCCCGTTATCTGCATAACCCTGTCCCCTTTTTTGGTGAATCTTTTAAGTTCCTTTGCAGTATCTACCTGAACAGGGGTCTGTTTTTTGTGCTATTGTGTAATAAGGTTAGGACAGTCTGGCCAGGCTTTTCTTCTACTCCTAGAGAATCAGAAGTTCTTCCCATCCCCAGTGAGTTTTGAGTTAGCCTAGGCAGTGTAGCTTGGAGAGCACAGGCAGCCAGGCAGAAACATCCCCAGCACCACTTTTCTGCTGAGTTTACCCCATGACTTTTTCTTCCTGGACCTCCTGTCTGCCCAGTATTTTCTAAGTAGTGTTTCCTATTAAGTCACAAATATCCCCAATGTCTGCTTTACAAAAGCCATTGGTCTCTAGTAGGCCTTTTAATGCATTGTATTTTTTTTTAATTAAATCATAGCTGTGTACATCAGTGCGGTCATGGGGTGCAATATGCTGGTTTTTATATACAATTTGAAATATTTTCATCAAACTAGTTAACATATCCTTCACAGCATTTTCTTAGTTACTGTGTTAAGACATTTATATTCTACATTTAGTAAATTTTGCATGTACCCTTGTAAGATGCAATGTAGGTGTGGTCCCAAAGATTATCCTCCCTCCACTCCTTCTCCCCCCTTCCCTCCCCTCCCTTTCTCTTTTCCCCTTCTTCTTGAGCTATAATTGGGTTATAGCTTTCATATGAAAGCTATAAATTGGTTTCATAGTAGGACTGAGTACACTAGATACTTTTTCTTCCATTCTTGAGATACTTTGCTATGAAGAATATGTTCCAGCTCCATCCACGTAAAATGAAAGAGGTAAAGTCTCCATTTTTCTTTAAGGCTGCATAATATTCCGTGGTATACATGTACTACAATTTATTAATCCATTCATTAGTCATTGGGCACTTGGGCTTCTTCCATGACTTAGCAATTATGAATTGGGCTGCAATAAACATTCTGGTAGAAATATCTTTGTTATAATGTGATTTTTGGTCTTCTGGATATATACCTCATAGAAGAATTGTAGGATCGAATGGCAGGTCTATTTTTAGATCCCTAAGTGTTCTCCAAACATCTTTCCAAGAGATTAGTTTGCATTCCCACCAGCAGTGTAGAAGTGTTCCCTTTTCTCCACATCCATACCAGCATCTCTGGCTTTGGGATTTTGTGATGTGGGCTAATCTTACTAGAGTTAGATGATATCTCAATGCATTGTATTCTAACTGATCTATTCACAGCCTACTCCATAGAAATTTCAGTAATAACACATTTCCTATAGTGTTTGCTATGTGCCAGGTACCATTATGAGCACTTTTCATATGTTAATTAAGTTAATCCTGTTTGGCATCCTACAAGGTCTATTGTCCTGAGGTCACAGAGCTAGTGAGTAGTGATACTGAAGTTCAAACCCCCAGAGCTTGGCTCTCAAACTTCTTACACAATGCAGTGCAATTGAATTGCAAACCCATGTGACTTTTCTTTCTTGTAGGTAATTATCAGCATTGTAACTGGCCTCCCAGGCTGTCATGCTAGTGAACTCTCTGCTTTTCTGGTCACTCTACATAAGGAATATGGCAGGTTAGTATGGCTGCTCCCTTTGCTTTGGGGAAAGGGATTCTGTGCCTGGGCCTGCCTGGGCACTGGGTAACCTTAGACATGTACTGGCCTTTGGTGTGACTGCTGTTGGCATGGTTGTTATTCATGTCTTTAACATACCACATTGGCTCCCTTCTAGCATGCCTGGCACTATTCTAGGAGGGAAGGAATACATCCATGAACAAAACAGACAAAAAAATCTCCTCCCTCAAGGAGAATACATTCTAGTTTGGGAAAACAAGCAATTAACCAGATAAGGAAAACAGTATATTAGCTAGTGAAAAGTGCTATGGAGAAAATAAAGCTGAAAAAGATACAGGAAGTACAAGGCTGAGCGTGGATTCCAGTTTTAAATTGGATGTTCAGGGAAGACCTCACTGAGAAGGTGACATCTGAAACAAACTTCAAAAAAATAAGGGAATGAGCTATGCGGACTTCTGAGGGAAGAGCACTGTGGCAGCAGAAAGAGCAAGGGCAAAGGCCTGGATGTCACCTGGTCAGCCAGGAAAGTCAGGGCCATGATGAACTTGAGAGCTGGCGGATATAATTATCCACCTGTGGTTTCCCAGAACCACCAGGAAACTGTGAGGTCAGGTACATCTTTGACTAGTTGGCCCAGGTGAAATCGGGGAAATCATTCATCTGTCACTTCCACTTGGCTGTCAGATTTACTAAACAACCCTGCTGACTGAATCAAGTATTTAATATCTAATCTGTCTAACCCAAAGTAGGGTCCCTTGCAGGAGACCATAAAGGAATTGAGAAGACTGAAATTACCCGCAGAGTTGGCAGTTTAGGGTGGGGGGTAAGAAGGCAAGTTTCGGAGAGATGCTAGGCAACTACTGGACCTCGTTTGTTCTATAAACATCCTGAGTTCTTTACGCTGCCTATTTCTTACTCTTAACAAGCATATTACTAAGATCAAATTGAAATCATTTTTTTGTGTGATTCTCCAAGAAATGTCTGCCTCTCACCTCCAAAGGCTTGGTCATATGTTAATCTAATCATTTTCCCCATGGCAAGGAGTTTTCTGTTAAAAGACCCAGTGATAATGGTTTCAGGATACTGAGTCCAGCCTAGCCAGTGTCCTCTGCCTTTTTCTGTGGTGCCAGGATTTCTTTCTCCTGTATGAATTCACTAGGCAGAATGTCTCTGGGGGAACTGATCATTTTTGAATCCATGAAGCCTATAGGGCCAGGCCATAAGGTGGCCCCCAGGCTGAGATTATGTTTGCTGTTTCCAGGTGGATGGTGTACCGCCAAATCATGGACAGCTCTGAATGTTTTCATGCTGCCCACTTCCAGAGATACCTTTCCAGTGCCCTGGAGGCCCAACAGAACCGTTCTGCCCGCCAGTCAGCATACATCCGCAAGAAGACCAGACTGCTGGTGGTGTTACAGGGGTGAGCATGGAGAGCCTTCTGGGACAGCTGAGTTGGGGTGGAGACATTGTCGTTCCTGTTACCTCATGTGTAGTAAAACTGGGGCACAAAACAATTCTATACATGGATGAGCAGTGTCTGTACAGCAGAGAGGCCTTAACCAAGCAAGAACTCTGTTGCCATGCTTTAGCCTAGAGTAGCTATTGTCATTTGCATACAAATCATAAGTTTGCCTTCAACATCATAAGATCCCTTAAAGGTGGGGAATTAGGAAATCTGAGCAAGGTTTTTTGATACTTCTTATAATGAAAGTGGTCCCTAAGCCTCTATCCTTTGCTGTTATAGATAAGGGAGCTTCATACATTTCAGTCCTCCCTCCTGTGGAATTGCAGAGATGTTCCCTACACTCTGCAGTCTCTAGCCCCACATGCCTTAGATGGCTGACTCAGGAGGGTTCCCTGCAACCCTCAGTGAGGAGTGTGAATAGTGGAATTGGGTAAGGAGCTCCACCTTCATAACTGTGCAGAACTGTGATAGTAGGCTGACCAGCTCATGAAGTCCTCAAGTAAGTAGGATTATCATAGGTGTGTAACATGGGAGGACAGATTTGACTGGGTATGTACTACCACTGTTCTGAGGGACCCTGGCTGACAAGAGCTTCCCTTAAACTAGTCTGAGGCCTTCCAGGGAGAAGCTCCCCTGCCAGGTTTATCATCACCTCAGGCCAGAGGGAAATATGCTGAATCTGGAAGACAGAGGTCCCTTAAAGGTGGGGAATTAGGAAATCTGAGCAAGGTTTTTTGATACTTCTTGTATTGAAAGTGGTCCCTAAGCCTCTTCCTTTTCACTAGTGTCATTATGGTTGGTAATAAAGCTTTTGGCAATTCTCACAAAATGCTTTGTGCTATGCTACATTTTTTGTGCTTTGTAGTTAATGTTTGCAATTGGCTAACTGTTTCTAGTAGAGAATGGGCCCCAATCCAAAGACCTGTTTGGTCTCCCAGCTGTGATGATGGGAATTGGAAAAAAGCTGGGACAATAGTCTTGAGGGAGGAGGTGAGTGGGACTGTACATCCCGTAGGGCCATTACTCTCTTCTATACCTTTTCTCACATCCTGCTTCCAGCTTCCCTTTTGTTAACTCTTTTGTCCTGCTTGTGAGCTAAGGTTGTGGAAGCCGTAAGGAATAGTCTGAGCTTGAAGTCACCTGTTTTTTTTCTGGTTTTCCATCTCTACCTTCTATTATAAAGGTTGTTGGTGAAGGGAAATCTGAAAGGCTTCTCAAATTGAGAATTTTATTCCTTGGCTCGGCACCTATGGCTCAACGGGCTAAGGCGCCAGCCACATACACCTGAGGTGACAGGTTCAAATCCAGCGTGGGCCCACCAAACAACAATGATGATTGCAACCAAAAAATGGCCAGGCATTGTGGCGGGTGCCTGTAGTTGCAGCTACTTGGGAGGCGGAGGCAGGAGACATGCTTGAGCCCAGGAATTGGAGGTTGCTGTGAGCTGTGATGCCACAGCACTCTATCCAGGGTGACAGTTTGAGGCTCTGTCTCAAAAAAAAAAAAAAAAAAGAGAGAGAGAAGTTTATTCCTTGAGTGTGGTTATTTTTGTATGTACCATTCTTTGGGGAAATCTGTGATATAAGCAGGGGTTTCTTTTAGCCCCTAGAGTGTCCTGATGCCATTCAGTTTAGGGCAATACCAGGGCAGTGGTATTGAACTTTGACATCAAGTAGAGCTATAAGTTATGTTTTAAAAATTGTTTCTCAGCAGCCCTGTTTGAGAAAAAAAGTAAATTATGTATTTTTAAATAACCAGGTTTTACAAATGGAGAGCAGATTAATGGTTTCCAGGAGTTAGGGTTGGGATTTAGGGGCAGAAAGTAGAGGGGTGGTTATAAAAAGCAACAAAGGTATCTTTGTGATGTTGGTCTTAACTGCAGTAGTGGAAAGAGGATCTTGTCCAGGTGACAAAATTACAGAATTCAGGTTGGGCATTGTGGCTTATGCCTGTAATCCTAGCATTCTGGGAAGCCCAGGCAGTAGGATCTCTTGAGTTCAGAAGACTAGCCTGAGCAAGAGCAAGACCACATCTCTACCAAAAATAGAAAAAATTATCTGGGCTTGGTGACGTGTACACAGTGGACTGAGGCAGGAGAATTACTTGAGTCCAGGAGTTTGAGGTTGCCATGAGCTGTGATAATGCCATTGCACTCTAGCCAGGGTGAAAGTATGAAGCTCTTTTCTCAAAAGTAAAAAAAAAAAAAAAATTAGAACTTAATACACACAGACATGCATACACGTACCCATGCATAAATAAGAAAAACTGAGGAAATCTAAATTTTGAAAAATTCATTTTAAGGAATATGGGGGGATAGATTGATTAATTTATTGAGATAGGGCCTCGTTTTGTCACTCAGGCTGAAGTACAATGGCATCATCACAACTCACTGCAGCCACAAACTCCTAAGCTCAAGTGATCTTCCTGCCGCAGCCTTTTATTTATTTGTTTATTTGTTTATTTATTTATTTATCTATACTTGAAACAGACGCTCACTTTGTTGCCCAGGCTAGAGTGCTGTGGTGTTAGCCTCGCTCATAGAACCTCATACTCGTGAGTTCAAGCAGTCCTCCTGCCTCAGCTTCCCAAGTAGCTGGGACTATAGGTACGTGCCACAGTGCCTAGCTAAATGTTCTGTTTTTTGTAGAGATGGAGTCTTGCTCTTACTCAGGCAGTCCTCCAGTGTCAGCCTCCCAGAGTGCTGAGAATACAGGCATGAGCCACTATCCCAGCCATGCCTCAACATCTTGAGTAGCTGGAACTACAGGTACACATCATTATGTCTACCACATTTTTCTTACTTCTTCATAGAGATTGGTGTCACTGTGTTGCCCACCCATGCTGGTCTTAAACTCCTGGCCTCAAGCAGTCTTCCTTTCTTGGACTCCCAAGGATTATAGTTGTGAGCTACCACATCCAACTCCACTGTATTTAATTTATACTCAGGAATGTTATAAAATCATTCTTTAAGGCTGGGTACAGTGGCTCATGCCTGTAATCCTAGCATTCTAGGAGACCAAGGAGAGTGGATTGCTGGAGCTAAGGAGTTTGAGGCTAGCCTGAGCAAGAGTGAGAACCCATCTCTAAAAACAGTAGCTGGACGTTGTGGCATGTGCCTGTAGTCCCAGCAACTTGGAAGGCTGAGGCAAGAGGATCATTTGAGCCTAAGAGTTTGAGGTTGCTGTAAGCTGTGACACCAGGGCACTCTACCAAGGGTGACAAAGTGAGACTCTGTCTCCATAAATAAATAAATAAAATGGAATAAAATAAAATCATTCTTTAAAATTTATCTACATTAAAAACAAAATTCTCTCTCAAAACAGAAATTGAATTGATATAAAACATGGCTACTCTGGGTCAGGTGCATTGGTGCACACCTGTAATCTCAGCATTCTGGGAAGCCAAGGTGGGTAGATCACTTGCTCACAAGTTCAAGACCAGCTGGAACAAAAGTGAGACCCAGTCTCTAAAAAATAGCTGGACTTGGCTCGGCGTCTATGGCTCAAGCATCTAAGGCGCCAGCCACATAAACCTGAGCTGGCTGGTTTGAATCCAGCCCAGGCCTGCCAAACAACAATGACAGCTGCAACCAAAAAATAGCCAGGCGTTGTGGCAGGTGCCTATAGTCCCAGCTACTTGGGTGGCAGAGGCAGGAGAATCGCTTGAGCCCAGGAGTTGGAGGTTGCTGTGAGCTGTGATGCTACAGCACTCTACCCAGAGCGACAGCTTGAAGCTCTGTCTCGAAAAATAAATAAATAAATAAAAAATAACTGGACTTGTGGTGGGCACCTATAGTCCTAGCTACATGGGAGACTGAGGCAAGAGGATCACTTGAGCCCAAGTGTTTAAGGTTGCTGTGAGCTATGATGTCATTGTACTCTACTGGGGACAAGAAAGTGAGACTATCTCAAAAAAAAAAAAAAAAAGACTACTCAAATTCTAGGCTTAAATTGCAAACACAAAACTGCACCCAAAGGAGACCTGAATAGATATTTGTTGTTTCAGAGGAAAGAAGGTTAAGGTCCTGCTGAGTTTTTGTTTGTTTTGTTTTTTGATTTTTTTTTTTTAATAAAGAGAATACTGGCAAATACTCTTTGTATGAGCCAATTTTTTGCCTTCATCATGCAGTTTGGTTAGTTTAGCCAAAGTTGTCTGGTATAAGCTGTCAACTTGAATATGGTTTTTCCTTTTGCAGTGAAGCTGCCTTCTGACTGAAGGCTCTGCCCAGGATGGTTGTGTGGTACAACATGGGGATGGAGGAAGGTTCTAGCAGGGATTCCCTGAATGAGTAGAGTGAATGGGCAAGGGCCTCCTGTCTTAGGGTGATGCCCAGAAGGATAGACCTCACCAAGGAACCTAGGGCCAGTTTTTCACTACAACCTTTTTCTTTAAAATCCGTAATGGAATGATCTGAAAACCTAGGAACTCCCCAGCTACCTTCTCTAAGGAAAATACTACTAAAAATGGCTAAAATCCTCAAGCTTTATACATCTTTTTCAGTCATTCTTTTCTACTCTAAGAAATGCATTCCTGGCTCGGCACCTGTGGCTCAAGTGGCTAAGGCACCAGCCACATATACCTGAGTTGGCAGGTTCGAATCCAGCCTGGGCCTACCAAACAACAACAACTGCAACCAAAAAATAGCTGGGTGTTGTGGAGGGTGCCTGTAGTCCCGGCTACATGGGAGGCTGTGGCAGGAGAATCGCTTGAGCCCAGGAGTTGGAGGTTGCTGTGAGCTGTGATGCCACAGCATTCTACCCAGGGTGACAGCTTGAGGCTCTGTCTCAAAAAAAAAAAAAAAAGGAAAAGAAATACATTCCTACTGCTTATACTGAACTTGGAAAATAAAAAGCCTCCAGTTTTTTGTTTTGTTTTGTTTTTGAGACAGAGTCTCACTCTATTGCCCTCAGTAGAGTCCTGAGGTGTCACAGATCACAGCAACCTCCAGCTCTTGGGCTTAGGCAATTCCCTTGCCTCAGCCTCCTGAGTAGCTGGGACAACAGGCACCCACCACAAGGCCCAGCTATTTTTTGTTGCTGTTTGGCCAAGGCCAGGTTCGAACCAGCCACCCTCAGTATATGAGGCCCACGCCCTACTCACTGGGCCATAGGTGCAGCCCCACCTCCAGTTATTTTGTTATTATTGTTATGTTTGGTTTTTTTTTTAAGAGATAGAGTCTCATTTTATCACCCTCAATAGAGTGCTATGGCATCACAGCTCACAGCAAGCTCTAGCTCTTGAGCTTAGGCAATTCTCTTGCCTCAGCCTCCCCAGTAGCTGGGACTACAGGCGCCCGCCACAACATCTGGCTACTGCCAGTTATTTTTAACGGAGGGAAAAGCTAATCCTGAGGAGCAAGGCTGGGGCACTTAACCATGAGAATTAACTCCGTTAAACAGAATCACAGAGAGATTTGGGGCAGCATGCAGGCATCAGGCCTGTTTACCCATGTGCTGCTGTAAGGGCCTGGCATTGTGCACTTGTGTGGGACTCTCCTGGCATCCAGGTACTGGAGTGGGAAGGAATTCCATGTGGCCAAAAATACACATGCCCAGCCTTGGGGGTACACCTTGGAGAAGAGGTACCAGTGAGCAGAGGGCTTGCTCTGAAAGTGCTATGACTGTCAGGCCCTCCCAGGGGACTCTAGAACCCAGTCCACCTGTTCTGTTTTGAGTATTGCTGGCTGGTCTAGACTAAAGACCACACCTGGGCTAGAGGGGTAATACTGTAGTCAGAGATACAGTGAAAACAGGTGGCACCTGTGGCTCAGCAGGTAGGGCGCTTGCCCCATATACCGAAGGTGGCAGGTTCAATCCTGGCCTCGGCCAAACTGCAAAAAAAAAAGAGAGATACAGCGAAAGGGCTTTTTACAGATGAGTTATTTATAGGAACCTCAAGAATGGTTCAGGTAAGCCGTAGCTTTCCACACCACCACCACTGGGCTGCTGAAGGCCTGGGCTAGACCCGGGCCCTTCCAGTCTCAAAAAACTTATTTTGTTTTTGAGACAGAGTCTGTCTGTATCACCCTGGATGGAGTGCTGTAGGGTCATCATAGCTCATGATAACCTCAAACTTTTAGGCTGAAGTAATCCTCTCCCTTAGCCTACCAAGTAGCTGGAACTACAGGCACCTACCAGGATTCCTGGCTCATTTTTTTATTTTTAGTGGAAACAAGGTTTTGCTCTTGCGTGGGCTGGTCTCAAACTTCTGAGCTCAAGTAGTCTACCTGCCTTGGACTTCCAGAGTGCTAGGATTATAGATGTGAGCCACCACGCCCAGCCACCAAGCCCATCTGATTATCCGGGCCCATTAGGTTTGCTTTACCTCCATTAGGAACAGATCTTTTGGTGACAGGAAAGAGTTCTCTTACAGGGTGAAGATGGTGGGTTCCCTCTTAGGGTAGCCAGGCTGAACATCTGGTTCATTCATCTACCCTGCATCAGATAATCAGCAGCCACCCTACATTCTTCTTATGGAGATAGGCGATAAACAAATAAACAAGAAAATATAGGCTATGTACTTACTGATTGATGCTTTGGAGAAATAATGGAGGGAAGAGGACAGAAGTGCCAAGAGCGAGAGTCACTGTATTACATAAGGTGCATAAAATCAGAGAGTGCCTCTCATAAGATGTCACTTGAAAAGACTTGGAAGGGAGTGAGGGAATGAGCCATGCAGTTATCTGAGCAAAAGAACATTCCAAGCAGAGGGGACAGAGAGTACAGAGGTGAAAGTATGCCTGGCATGTTCAAGGAAGAGCCAGGAGGCCAATGTGGCTGGATTAGGGCAAGGGAAGGGCTGGTAAGAAATGAAATTCTTCCCTGCTTTGTGGGGGGTTGGCTCATAGAGGACTGCTAGGGCCATTGTAGGGGCTTTGGCTTTTAGGCAGAGCTAGATGGAAGCTACTAGGGGATTTTGAACAGAGGAGTGGCATGTCCTGACTCTGGGTTTAGCATACCTCTCCAGCTTCTGTGTTGAAAACAGATTGGAGGGAGGCAAGGACTGAAGCAGGGGAAGGCTGTTGGAAAGATGGAAGCAATTTGGACCCATTGGACCTTGGAGATGTGAATAGTGACCTCTTCTAGTTGCACTTTGAAGATTGAGGGAAAAAATGGAGTTAAGAAGACTCCAAACAAATCTTTGGGTGAAGACTCTGAAAGAGTAACATCTCCTCTGCTAAGAAAAACAAGGCCTTTGGTTGAAGGAGCAAGCATAGAAGAATTGGATCATGTCCATTCTAGCTTCTAAGGGAAGATACAAAATTTACTTTGGAAGTCTGGAGTTTGGAGGGGACTCCAGGCAAAAGATATGAATGTGAGCTATATTTGACATGTTTCTGCTGATTTGTACAGTTCATGAGGATCCCCCTTTCTCTCTTGCCTGCATGTTCTGTGAGGTAGGAAGGAGAAGAAAAAGCTATTAAAGCAAATAGACACACCTGTAGTCCCAGCTACTTGGGAGGCTGAAGCAAGAGAATTGCCTAAGCCCAAGAGCTGGAGGTCGCTGTGAGCTCTGATGCAACAGCACTCTACTGAGGGTGACAAAGTGAGACTCTATCTCTTAAAAAAAAAAAAAAAAAAAAAAAAGGCAAATAGACAGAGCCAGGCATACTAATGTAGTCCTAGCTATTTGTTCACTTGAGCCCAGGTATTTGAGGTTGCATTGTACTATGATCATGCCAGTGAATAGCCATTGCACTCCAACCAGGGCAACTTAGCAAACCCTATATCTATAAAAAATTATATGAAAAATTTTTAATAATGGCAGGAGCTCTCCTAACTAAAAAGCAAGTCTTGGCTCAGCACCTGTGGCTCAAGCTGCTGAGGCGCCAGCCACATACACCTGAGCTGGCAGGTTTGAATCCACCCCGGCCTGCCAAACAACAATGATGGCTACAACCAAAAATAGCTGGGGGTTGTGGTGGGTGCCTGTAATACCAGCTACTTAGGAGGCAGAGGCAGGAGAATCGCTTGAGCCCAAGAGTTGGAGGTTGCTGTGAACTGTGATACCACAGCACTCTACCTAGGGAGACAGCTTGAGGCTCTGTCTAAAAAAAAATAAAACGCAGGTCTTAAGATACCATGTCCCTCCCTCAGAGCACCAAGGTCACTTACAGTCTTCCTTTTACCCTCAAAAGCAGGGTTACTTTTCTGTCTACTCTTACACAGTTGAGGACTAATAGAATGCAGGAATGCAGTAACCCTTTGTGGATTCCAGGGGCTCTACATCATGAAGTGGGGTGACACCAAGGAACCAGATGACAGCCTCCTCCTTTTGTTATTCCTTTCACTGGTGTTCACACAGAGCATTATCATCTTTCTCCACTTTGCAATGCCAATCAATAAACTAATCATTCCCTGTTTCCCTTCCTGCCAGCTACACAGATGTTATTGATGTTGTCCAGGCCCTGCAGACCCACCCAGACTCACATGTCAAGTCCTCCTTTATTATTGGTGCCATCACAGCATGCGTGGATCCCCTGAGCTGCTACATGGAACACAGGTAGATACTTAGGGCCACCTCTAGCCCATACTATGGGGGTGTTTAAGTATACCAAAAGTAATTTTTGTCCACCTACTAGAAGGAAACACATCTTTGTATGTGTTTGTCTTTTGGAATGTATCACTTATCTTATATATAGTAAATGCTTAATTTTTTTTGTCTTTTTTTTAAAGACAGTCTCAAACTGTCGTACTGTACAGTGTCATAGCTCACAGCAACCTTAAATTCTTGGGCTCAAACAATCCTCTTGTCTCAGTTTTTCTATTTTTAGTAGAGACTGGGTTCCATTATTTTTTGATTAGTCTTTTGAGAAGACTCCTTTGGACTGTTAGCCAAAGAAAAGAGAAGAATTACAGAATATAGACTTTGCTTTTGTGAGAGCAAGAACCATTTCTGTTTAATACTTAGTAAGTGCTCATGAGATATCTGTTGAATAAATGAGTAGTCCAGCATGTGTGTACCAGGTATTGTGGAAAAATAATTCAAATGAATAAGATATGAAAAGACTGAAGATGAGCATATAATCTATTTAAATATAGAAATAAGGCTAAAATTGGGTGAATATGGTTGTGAAATATTAAAAATGTAAGTTACAGGCCAGGCATGGTGGCTCACGCCTGTAATCCTAGCACTTGGGAGTCTGAGGCGAGTGGATTGCCTGAGCCCACAGGTTCAAGATCAGCTTGAGCCAGAGCAAGATCTTATCTCTCTAAAAAAAAAAAAGATAGCCATTCATTGTGGCAGGCATCTGTAGTCCCAGCTACTCCAGAGGCTGACACAAGTGAATCACTTGAGCCCAAGAGTTTGAGGTTTCTGTGAGCTATGATTCCATGACACTCTACTGAGGGTGACAAAGTAAGACTCTGTCTCAAAAAAAAAGTACTTGCAAAATCAGATAAGTAACAGAAAGCATAAGTATGCTAATTTCCTCATCTTTTTCTATTGGGAGATCAAAATTATTATTTAGGTCAATAAATCAAAATCGCCGAAGTGATCATTTTTTAGATATTAATGAGGAATTTCCAAATTTACTTCTGAATTCCTTCTGGTAAGTAATTTACTATAGTGATTTACTAATATTTTCTTCCAGAACTAATGATTAGCCCGTGGTACTCATAGAATAAAATGAGAATTACGGAGAAACTGTGATTAGGACTAGAAAGTTATTAAATAAAGATAAACCCATTCCATTAAAAAGTATTAAGTGACGAGAGTTAAGCCCATGCATTTTAAAAAGCAAAGAAATCCTTACCAGGCTTACTTTGGTGGATTAAAAATATAGCCACAGGGAAAGCAGCTCTCCCATCAATTGAATGGATTTGAATTGAGTGGAGTGGAATTCAATTCATTAGAACTGAAGAGTTGAATCTATTTCTTACCCTTTGAATTGAGGATTGGCCATGGGCTTGCTTGGGCAAATGGTATGTAACCTTACAAGAAATTAGCAGAACCTTAAAAAGCACTTGAGACTTACCCCTTCTTGGTTCTGAGAGCTGAGACCACTGTCTGAACCCAGATGAGGCTGCTGGAGGAGAAGAGACCATGCAGTCCTTTTCCTGCCTTCTGAGCTGAGGCCCCTTGCGGGCCTGTGAGTAAAACCATCTTGGACAATTAACCCCAGCTGAACTGCCCCAGACCAAAATAACTGCCTGGCCAGCCCTTAGAATCATAAGAAATAATAAATTGTCATTTTTATTATTTTTTTTTTTTTTTGGTAGAGACAGAGTTTCACTTTATCGCCCATGGTACAGTGCCATGGCGTCACACAGCTTACAGCAACCTCTAACTCCTGGGTTTAGGCAATTCCCTTGCCTCAGCCTCCCTAGGAGCTAAAACTACAGGCACCCACCACAACGACTGGCTATTTTTTTTTTTTTTTTTTTGAGACAGAGCCTCAAGCTGTCACCCTGGATAGAGTGCCTTGGCATCACAGCTCACAGCAAACTCCAATTCCTGGACTCAAGCGAGTCTCTTGCCTCCGCCTCCCAAGTAGCTGGGACTACCGGCGCCCGCCACAACACCCAGCCATTTTTTGGTTGCAGCCGTCATTGTTGTTTGGCGGGCCGGGCTGGATTCAAACCAGCCAGCTCAGGTGTACACGGCTGGCGCCTCAGCCCGTTGAGCCACAGGTGCCGAGCCGACTGGCTATTTTTTTGTTGCAGTTTGGCCAGGGCTGGGTTTGAACCTGCAACCCGCTGTATACGGGGCCGGCACCCTGTCCACTGAGCCACAGGCGCCGCCCAAATTGCCAATATTTTAAGCCACATTTTTCTAGTGATTTATTGTACATCACCAGTGTGGAAAAATAAGTACATTCATACACTGCTGATAGGAATAAAATGATATAATCATCTTTGGAGATAAATTTGGGCATTCCATTGCTAGAATTTTATCATACAGTTACGTTTTTTCAAATGTGCAAAAATACATTTATGTTTGCTTCAGGGGTAATTTTTAATTTCAAACAATAAAATCTACTCCAGCATGTTTAAATTGAAAACAATTTCTTAAAGGACATCAGATAGCTTTCAAGTGGGCCAGAGAGGCTGTATTGGCTAGGCAGCCAGGTATACAGCTGCCCATAGGGCTGCCCTGGTAACAGGTTATCTCTACTACCTCCTTCACCAGAAAATGGAGTTTATTCACCATACAGTTCCTCATTCACATGGCATACTCCCACAGGAATCTTGGTGAAACTTAGGTCACATATGTACCAAACTATAGTATGAGGAAGGCTGCAATTCTAACCAAGCCTGAAAAGGTATTTTGCGGGTACTGGGCATTCTGAAACACGTCAGATGTGTTGTGCAATAGTCTCATCTGAACAATGCTATGTATTTTTTTTTTTTCCTTTTGAGACAGAGCCTCAAGCTGTCACCCTGGATAGAGTGCTGGGCTTAGGTGATTCTCTTGCCTCAGCCTCCCGAGTAGCTAGGACTACAGGCGCCCACCACAACACGTGGCTATTTTTTTGTTGCAATTTGGCCGGGCTAGGTTTGAACCCACCACCCTCGGTATGTGGGGCCAGCACCCTACCCAATGAGTCACAGGTGCCACCCAGAAAAAAAAATTTCAGAACAATACTTTTTTTTTTTTTTGTAGAGACAGAGTCTCACTTTATCGAAATTCGTGGTAGAGTGCCTGGCATCTCACAGCAACCTCCAGCTCCTAGGCTTAGGCAATTCTCTTGCCTCAGCCTCCCAAGTAGCTGGGACTACAGGCACCTGCCTCAACACCCATCTATTTTTTTGTTAGAATTTGGCCGGGGCCAATGCCCTACTTTTTTTTTTTTGATATAGATTCTCACTATGTCGTACTCAGTAGAGTACTGTGGCGGCAGAGCTCACAGCAACCTCAAACTTTTAGGCTTAAGCAATTCTCTTGCCTCAGCCTCCCAAGTAGCTGGGACTACAAGTGCCTGCCACAAATCTCGGCTGTTTTTGTTGTTGTTGTTGTTGTAGTTGTCATTGTTTATTAGAAGTCCGGGCTGGATTTGAACCTGCCACCCCCCGTGTTTGTGTCCAGTGCCCTAATCACTGAGCTACAAGCGCCAAGCCACAATACTTTTTTTTTTTTTAATATTTGTAGTTATTTAAGACATATCTAGGCTCAGCACCTGTGGCTCAACGGTACACCTGAGCTGGCAGGTTTGAATCCAGCCCGGACCCACCAAACAACAATGATGGCTGCAACCAAAAAATGGCCGGGCGTTGTGGTGGATGCCTATAGTCCCAGCTACTTGGGAGGCGGAGGCAAGAGACTCACTTGAGCTCAGAAACTGGAGGTTGCTGTGAGCTGTGATGCCACGGCACTCTATCCAGGGTGACAGCTTGAGGCTCTGTCTCAAAAAAAAAAAAAAAAGAAGAAAAAAATATTTAGAAGGATATACCAAAATGTTAACAGTGGTCCATTCTGGTAAATGACCATTGCCTCTCAAGGCAAGTGTTGAATTATAGGAAGACGATTTGATTATTTGTGTATATATATGTATTGCTTTTTTTCTTTTTCTCTTGCCTCAGCTTCCCAAGTAGCTGGGATTACAGGCGCCTGCCACAACGCCCAGCTATTTTTTGGTTGCAGCTGTCATTGTTGTTTGGCGGGCCAGGCTGGATTTGAACCAGCCAGCTCAGGTGTATGTGGCTTGAGCCACAGGTGCCGAGCCATGTATTGCTTTTTTTTAATGTAGCAATTTTATTGAAATATAATTCACATATCATAACTCACCTATCTCTGCCAGAGGCCTTCAGTACCATGGTAAAGTTAGGTGAGTTTAATTTTTCTTGTTTTCTCCTAAGATACCCACTTTACTCAAAAATGTATCTTTCAAAAAAGACCAGCTCTTGAGCCAGGCACAGTGGCTCACACCTGTAATCCCAGCACTTAGGAGACCGAGGCAGGTTGATTGCCTAAGCTTACAGGTTCAAGACCAGCTTGAGCCAGAGCGAGACCTCGTCCCTAAAGGTGGTGTGGCAGTCCCAACTACTTGGGAGGCTGAAGCAAGAGAATCGCTTAAGCCCAGGAGTTTGAGGTTGCTGTGAGATATGACACCATAGCACTCTACCAAGAGTGACAAAATGAGACTTTGTCTCAAAAAAAAGACCAGCTCTTTCTCCATCTCTAAAGAGCTAGTCCTGTCTTCAGTGTCCATCTTTCAACATTGTACCTAGAATAGGCCATGTAGGCACTTATGTGGGCCTCCTCGATTGGGGAACTTGGACGCCGCGCTATAAAACCTCACTGAATAACTTTGGCTGTCCTTAATGCTCAATGCTGCCTGCCACTTGCCTCTTTGAGTAAGTCACCTTGCTTTTCAGTGATACTCACATTTCTATGGGAAATAATCAATGACAGATCTGAGATGAACGATTTT
The DNA here is from genome assembly GCA_963573935.1 of Arctocebus calabarensis. Classification (NCBI taxonomy): domain Eukaryota; kingdom Metazoa; phylum Chordata; class Mammalia; order Primates; family Lorisidae; genus Arctocebus; species Arctocebus calabarensis. The sequence continues at coordinate 1,449 of CAUYON010075400.1, read as the reverse complement.
TAAATATTTCTCTTTTTTTTCCCCTAGATTTCTTTTCCCTAAATGTCTTGACCAGTGTTCTCAAGGTAAGCAAAATGCTGTACAGCTTACATCTTTTCACATTCAGTAGAATTCTATGAGAGACATATTCCTACCTACCATTTTGAAATCTAAAGCAAACAAAATTGGTCCAGGAAAAACTTTGACATCTTTATTATTTTTACTTTTTTTAGAGACAGAGTCTTACTCTGTCACTCAGACTGGAGTTCATTATCAGAGCTAACTGCAGCCTCCAACTCTCTGGGCTTAAGTGAGCCTCCTGCCTCAGCCTCCCAGATACTCAGGTGCTAATTTTACATTTTTTTAGACAAGCTTTGTTGCCTGGGCTGGCCTCAGGTAGTCCTCTCACCTAAGTCTCCCAATGTACTGGGATTATAAGCATGAGCCACCATACATAGCCACATCTTTGCTTTTATGGTGTTTGATACACAGATTTCTTCTAAGAGCTTATCTCTTAATGGCAATAAATTGCCACAGCACCACCTCTCCTCAGCTGGGGTCAAGTCTGCCCTGGCCCTCCAGCTAATATCAGTGGACTAAGTATTCGTAGCCTCTGGATCAGCAAGATCTCGATGTACTTCTCTCGTCCCAAGAAGGCAGAATTTGGCCTAGTAGGACCTGTCTTTCTCACACACTGGAATTTTCCACACTTCCTTGATAACACTGAGAGAAAAATTCACCCATTCTACAGGCTGCACTCAACCCTTTCAGTGTCCTACAATCTGGTGACCCTGGAAGCACTTTCAAATCATACTATCTGATGCCTGGAGAGCCAGAATAAATTCGAAATTCCCTGCAGTGATGATGAAATGCTCATTGCTATCAGGTGACATGCCTGGGGTCTGGGCTTCCTGAGCCAGTCCAGCAAGCAAAACTCAGATGGAAGAAAACAACTCCTTATCCCCAGCATAGTTTTGCTCTGCTGATCCCATTGCCAGTTTTTTTTTTTTTTTTTTTTTTTTTTTTTGTAGAGACACAGTCAAACTGTATGCCCCTGGGTAGGGTGACGGGGCATCACACTGCTCACAGCAACCTCCAGCTCTTGGGCTTAAGCGATTCTCTTGCCTCAGCCTCCCTAGTAGCTGGGACTACAGGCACCCGCCACAGCGCCCGGTATATTCTTCTCTTAATTGATTCTGTTTTTGCATTTCTTTTTCCGCTTTATCAGCATTTTCCTTCATTTCCTTGATTGTTTTCATCATCTGTATTCTAACTTCCCTTTCTGACATTTCTAACATTTCCTTATAGGTGGAATCCTCTATAGTATCTATCTCACAGCCCCTGGGGGGAGAGGGTTGCTCTGGACTGGTTTTTCATGATGCCAGGAGTTTTCTGCTGGTTCTTCCTCATGATTTCTTTTACCTGTTTCCTTGCCCTAATTTTTCTTTCACTTCCTCCTGCTCTTTAAAT
>CAUYON010075399.1:0-10567 GCA_963573935.1 Arctocebus calabarensis | reverse complement strand
GAGCATTTCTTCATGTGTTTGAAGGCCGTGCGCTTGTCTTCTTTGGAGAGGTTTCTTTTCAGTTCTTTTGCCCATCCTGAGATGGGATCTCTTGTTTTTTTCTTGCAATTACGTTGAAGTTCTCTATGTATTCTAGTTATTAAGCCTTTGTCGGAGGTATAACTTGCAAATATTTTTTCCCATTCTGAGGGCTGTCTGCAATCCATTTGGGTAGATCAGGTTAGCTGGCGTCAGTGCGGGCACACTTTGCCATCTGTTTCTTTGTATGTGTTTGTAATATTTATTTTATTTGTAAAGGATTTTAAAGATGTTTAACTTTAACCATGCTGCTTATAACTCATCACTTTTGTACGTTTTCTCCAAGTCATCGGTTTTGGCCTTTATGTCAGTATCAAGTATCTTTTAACACGTATAGACCAAATTTGAATATTTCAAAAGTATCATTTCACATAGGCTGACTCTGATTTTTGTGACATATGCTTAACTTCTGTTGATATTTGATACTATGACAAGAGCACTAGACATAAAGGGAAAAGGCCAAAAAAAAAATGCCTGTTTAAATCTTTCTTCTGTTGGGAATTTTGTTTACTCTTTATCAGTGCAGCTCTGAGTGTGTTTTTTAACCTCTGTGAACTTCGGTCTTCTCACCTAAGAATGGGGATGAGATTACTAACCTCACAGAATCCTTAGACTAAGTTTGGTGGAAGAAAAGGTTCATAATAAATAGCGGACGAAATGTTACTGGAAATTGGAACTATGAGGAAAGGCCTTGTGCATCTAATGAGTCATACAAATATAACTTTCAAGAAGAATGTTTTTCCTACCCAGGAGAAGAAAATACTTGGAACCATCGACAGAAGCCAAAGTGTTCATTCATGTCGCTATTCTATTTGTTAAATTATGTCTGGCTTATCTCTGTTGCAGAAAGATTTATGAATCCATTTTTTCTATTTCCCATAATTGTATTGACTCTGAATTGTAATCTAGAATTTAGACTTTTTGCTAAATGAGGTCTCCTTTTGCCACACACTGCATTAATGTAAAAAAGTCTTTTGTTTTAAGCAACAGGAAAAAAGCTAGGAATCATAAGACCAGAGAAAATGCTGGCAATTCTATATAATAATGAGCATATTATATATATATATGTATATATATATATATAATTATATTTTAAGTTGTACCTATTGCAAAGAGGTACAATATATATATGTACAATAGCTACATATTGTAATGGGTACAACATATATATGCATATATATATATATATATATAATTTGCTCATTTTATATATATAATTTGCCCATTAAGATATATATATCTTTGCAACAGGTACAACTTAAAATGTCTAAATTAAAAATGAATAAAATGGCAATAGTTCAGTTGGAGACAGATGGTGTGCCCAAAGTAGTCGCTGAAGACAGTTGAATGACAGGTCTGTTTAGAGAGGTTTGGGCAAGGCTAAGGAACCCTCAAGGTTGGGGAGAACCCAGGGAACAGCCAGAGCAGAATCCTTCCCCAGGCAAGGCCCTGTGGCGCAGGGGAGGGAGCTGCATTTCCAGAGAGGAGGCCCTGGGACAGGAGAGCCACAGGTGAGCACTGTGGCCATGGGCAGATGAGTGCAGCCACTGGCCCAAACTTGGCCCCACCTGGTAGAGCAGAGACGGGGATCCACTTGCCTACATTCCAGTTCTCTTTAGGAGCCACCATTGGAGCATGTCCAGCAGGATGCTGGGAGGGAAGAGAGCCTGGGGGAAGCCATCTCCTGGGACATGGGTGAGCGTGCAGCCATCGTGCACAAGAAGGACCAGCAGCACAGCAGAAATTGGGAGGAGATGAGCACAGATGGCTCTCAAAGAGGGGATGTTCAATATCCCAACGCTAAGCTGGCAATGTGAGAAAGAATGACCGCATTTGGCTTGCATTTTCTTCAAGTGCAGTGGGACTGAGTGAAGCACATGGCCTGCACCGGGCTCTGCTGCCAGAGCTGGCTCTCTCTGCCTTTGTCCTGGCCAAGTCTCATGTCTGCGAGACAAAGGCAGGACCTTACCCATGTTGCTCTCAGTAGTCTCTCTGGAACTGTCTTAGTCTGTATTCTGTTGCTTATAACAGAATGCCTAAAACTGGGTAATTCATAATGAAAAGCAATTTATTTCTTATAGTTTGGGATGCTGAGAAATCCCAACTGGAGGGGCCACATCTGGAAAGGCTTGCTTTCTTTTTATTTTATTTTATTTTATTTTATTTTATTTTATTTCCATTTCAGACTAATAGGATGTTACAAAGGATTAGGTAACATTTGTTAGGTGAGGTCCCCATGGTAGTTGTGGCTCTCGTCCAAGAGGTGCGCCATATGCCTTTACCTGCGCCCACTCAGTGGAAGCACACCATTTCCCTCCCTCCACCCCCTCTACCCAACTTGAATTAAATTGAGTTTTTCTCTTGTGTGGGCCTGTATTGGTTCTTCTACCGGCTTCGCATTAGCATTGAATACATTGGACACTGATTGGACACTTGCTTCTCCATTCTTGTGTTCACTAAAGAGACTGTTCTCCTACCATATCCAGGTTATTACAAAAGATGTAAAGTCCCAATCTTTATTTATGACTGAATAGTATGGTGTCTACATACCATAATTTATTCATCCATTCGTAGGTTGATGGACACTGGTGAGGCCTTCTTGCAGACATGGACTCTCTGCAGAGTCATGAAGCAGCCCAGGGCTTCCCACCACGGGGAGCTGGGTGAGCTCACGTGCTGGCTCAGGTCTCTCTTCCTCATCTTAAAAAGCCGCTAGTCCCATTTACATGATAACCCGGTAATCCATGAAGCCATGCATGGATCACTCCATTCAGGAAAGAAGGACCCTCGTGATTCAATCACATTTTAAAGACCCCACCTCTCATTGCTACCACTTGGGAGTTAAGCCTCAACATGAATTTCAGAGGGGACATTCAAGCCATAGCAGGCACCTTGACTATTTGTTGGCCAGCAGAAAGCATTTGGTGGGTTTGTCCTAATTAAATTGAAAGCCACTGTCAAACTTCACCCTGACAGTAGTCTCATTTTCCTTTCTAGGCTTCCATTTCCTAGGCTGCTAGGCGAGAGAGTTTTGTAGTGGCCACGAGCTTAACCCTGAATGCAGACTGGTGAACTCACACCTCAGCACTGCCATTTATAAGGTATGCGGCATCGTCAAGCTTCTCTAACTCTCTGTCTCAGTGGCCTATCAGAAAACGGGGTGCTAATAGTACCTAACTGCATATTGTGGAGGGAGTTAGAAGAATCAATGTCTGCAGATCACTTGGTGTTGTGCATCTTAAGTGCTGGCACTTGTCCTCATTATTGATGTTGTTATTATTAGAAGTTGATAACTAGATTCATCTGAACTATCTTGTGTTCATAAATGACCAGGATATAGAGTTGATTTATAAGATGCAACTTATTATTGTATAGACCAATTTGTATGTGAAAAGCTCCCTGGACACACTCTCACACGCTATCTGTACAAACTCTTCCATCCAAAAAAAAGAGCTTTGCGCCTCACTGCCCTCGTGAGTTCCTCCTTAGCCACATATAGGTGTCTATTTTCTGTGGGTGTGTGTGGGAGAGGGGTCGTATCAGGCAGAAGGTGCTTATCTCTGTAATCACTGTGAGTAATTGCTTAGTGACCTGCCAGTGGAATCGAGCAGTGAAAATACATCTTTTGGAAATAGGACTTTTATCATTTTTTAAAGTAGATATAGAATGTAAAGATAGAAAGTGTATAGAATAAAAGTTTAACCCAACCCCCCCAAAACACAAAGCTTTGTTGAGCTTCACATACTCAATACACAGGCACTGAGAATCTTTGGATGATGATCTCAGGACTTTGGCCCTCACCCTCACCCAGTGAGGAGCTGGCCATGTACCCACGTAGCTGTGTTTATTCATCTTACTTTACTTCCCTGTCTCTCCATCCCCGGCCTTCCTCAGTAAATGAGCTGAGGTGGATTAATACTTATCTCATTCAGCATCAAAACCCTCCACTGAGAAATATGCTATTATTATCCATTTTACAGATGAGGAAACAAAAACTGCCTGGAAATTAACTCTCATTTTTCACTTTTTATTAATACATTTAGAGAATTTAGAACCAGACACTGCATAATTTTGACAAATTTTACTGTGGAAAACTTCATGTTTATTTCTGACCTCTATCCCAAACTCTCAGCCTAAAAGAGCCGGAATCTCATTCTCAGCGGAGCTGTGCCTATTTGGCTGTTCTGGGTCTGCCATTATCAACCCTCCTGCGACTTGACAGCTTTGAATAATAGAAAGTTGTGTCTAAGAGGATGGAAATGATATTGGAGAGCGTGTCTCCTGCCCTCCCTTCCCTGAAATCTCAGTGATTATAGGTAAGCCCTGGATGCAGGTCCAGCTGGAGAGAGCAAATTAATCTCTGAGGCTGTGAATGAAAACTTGAGGTTTGGATTGACACAAGGTCGCCAAAGATGTGGACAGCACATTCCAATTTGTGCAAACAATCAGCTGCCATCTCTGGCCCAGCTTGTGGAATTGCATTTCCATGTTTTATCTTTATGCTTTGAAATAGCCCACCCAGCCCTCCTCATGGGTCTCTCACACTCTGCAATAACACCAAGCCTCCCTTTACCTTTTTGCTCAAAGGAAGCAGTAAGAGAGGACTATTCTGGGGAGGTCTAATACTACACGTAATAGGCTCCACTATGGGAAGAAAAGCCAACGGTTATGCATTTGCATCTACCTGGGGAAATGATAGCTGAAAAGACAAAGAAGACTGCGTGTGTCCAAGTGCTCTCTGAGGCATGCTCCATCAGGGTGCAGCCGGGCTGTATCAGATGGTGTTAAAGTCATAGCTGTAGTGATCACAGCTTCTGCTTTAACACAGGCAGCCCTGCTCCTATGTTATTTCTGGAAGAATTCAGCCATTTCTTTTATTCTACTTCCTTTTAAAATATATTTCACTTCACACGACAATACATTGATCAGTACATCTATCCTTAAATATTGATATGTTTTTCTTTATTTCCATGGGATACATTACAAAGTTTCAAGGAGTTTTATGTATTGTTATCTTGCAGTTTGTGCTCTAATACTGACATAGGCATTTCAGACTCTATTTGTATCATTGCTTTCAGGACTGGGAGAGTAAAAGTCAGGGCAGGAATGTGGCAAAGTATTATATAGTATGTGTCTGAGCAGACGTAAGAGATTTCTTCGCCACAGGATGCTTGTTCTGACAATGCACATTCAGCCAAAGTGACTGAGGGTGCCCTTTCACCTGAACCCCATCAGGAGGAGTGGCCAGTTGTAGGGGTGAAGTTGACCACCTAGGAAATACTGGACAATACATGCAGGGGCTCTTGCACCACTTTGAGGAGCTCATCCCTGTGCAACTGTTGTACTCTGGGCAATTGCTCATTTGTTAGATTAATGATTTTATTCAAATGACAAAAGTCTAACAAAAACCTAAGAGTATTAATATGCTGAGTGATGTACAGAAGATTTGGTGAGAGATCGTCCCTGTCCACGGGTGCCACAACTGAGGCTTCTTAGTTAAGATTATAAACCACAGGTGTGAGGACCTCATGGGCCTCCGAAGAAAGTATATGAAATCAAGATTCGATGATGGCCAATCACTGTCTCTTTAGGCAAATTAAAGTGGGACCTGTTTTCCCATGTGCAGCTCGTGACACCTTGAGAGTGGGACTTGGCTACGTTTTATTGCCTATAAATCCTTACTATTATATTAACTGGCAGCATAAAGCTACCACTTGGAAATCCCAGTAAGTTAAAAAAAAAAATAGCCACACTCACCTTCCAATTGTAATTTCTTTAATGTCTAGGGTCATTAAGTGGCAGGAAGATGTCACCCTGAAGCCATTATACTCACAACGTTTGAACCCAGACAGCAGTTGTTCTTGGCCATTATGGATCAGCTCTTCATAAAGTTGAAGGCATCTCCATATTGAAGGGCGCAATTTGAAGTATTGTCATAATAAATGGGTACAAAATGGACATGTGAACCCTCCACTCTCGTGTTACCTTCCTTCCTTATCAATGTACAAGTGCAATTTCTCAACGAGTATTTGTTAACTATCCTCCTTTGGACAGGGTCTGCACTTAGTCACTGAGCATGCAGTAAAAGTAAAACAGATATGAAGCTCACTCACAAGTCGGGAAACCACACAGTCCATACCCATAGTATATTTACAGAAATAAATGCAAAATGCTGACCTGTGTTCAATGCTGCAAGTCAAACCACAAGGTGCTATGGAAAAGCATTACAAGGGAATTTCCTTGGTATTTTAGAGGCTCCCAGTTACCATCCAGTAAAGATGCAGGCCCATATCGTCACACCTCTCAACTTCCAAAGGGGGGCCTGGCAAACAGATCTGTGCACAAAATTACCAAATTAAAATATCAAAAAACTTAAAAATGTTTTGAAGGTCACAAAAACTAGTCATATTCTAGTGACTGTAATACTCATGCTCTTTCTTTTTTATGTTTGTCACCTTAGGATCTAGCATAATATCATCTTGGAAAGGAAAATATCAGGCTAAGATCTTTGTCAAGTGTGGGGAGTCAGGGGAGTCATCAAAAGAAGCTACTAGTATCTGACAGTCCAGCAGTATTATTGTCCACTACAGCTTTATGAAACCTGGTCAGTTGATTATAGCAAATGTCTCCTGCAAGTATGAGGATGCTTGTTTTTAAGCAGCTGAAATTGGTCAATAGAGACAGGCCATCTTCTTGCAAGACAACAGCCTTTCACAAACAACGCTGCTCAAGCTACAGAAGCTGGACATGGAAATTCTATGTCTTCCACTGTATTTGCCAGACCTTACACCAACTGACTACCACTTCTTCCAGGCTTTGGACCACTTCTTGCCAGGAATAATATTTAATCCTCAACAAGTTTTGAAAAGACCTTTTGAAATTTCATTGTCACTCACTCATTCATTGTGTTCTTCACTCACTCATTCATTGCTTTCTTCACTGCTGGCATACACAAGCTACCACTAGGATGACAAAACTATGTTGATAGTTCAGGCACATACTTTGATTAATTGTACTGTTTCTTATTTAAGATCCAATAAACTAAACTTTGGATTTGAAATCAGATATCACCGAGGGTGATAAAGTGAGACTCTGTCTCTACAAAAAAAAAAAAGAAAGAAAGAAAAGAAAAGAAATCAGACATTTCCTACTTAATGACCTAATAAATAATAGAGTGAAATATATGTCATTTTTAGTGAGAAACAGTTACAATGAATAGATTTTACAATTCAGTGGCTGAAAACACAGCATAGCACATAAAATCATTCATATTTTGCTCAGTTAACTCCCCAAAGTAGAGGTTTTTGAGGCAGGGAAAGCTCTGTTTCACTGGGCTATTAAGGGACCTGAGCTGCCAATGTTAACATGTGGCTTTCAGGGCTGCTCTCATCAGGACTTCATGGGCCATGGGCAAGTGCAAAAGCAAGAATGCATGGGAGTGTTTGCATGTGTGTGTATATGTCCTAAGAGTCAGGTTAGAAGTGCTGTGTCCTACTTCCTTTTATATCTCATTGGCTATAACTCAGTTTCTGGTCATCTCTTCCTGTAAGGGACAGGGAGTGTAGCCATGACTAGGGGAGATTGACTGAAATAATGTGTCACATCAATCCTAATGGAGCTTTGAAGACAGTGCATGACTTAAACTGCTTCTCACAGTCCAAACGTCCAGGCAAACAGTCTGGTTTCATTCACCTGTGGCCCCCATTCAGTAGCCAAATCATCAGACCAGATAAACATATAATTAGATAATAAGAAAGATCAATTAGATAGTGCTTGGAACATTCTTTGAGTCTGTCCATTAGAATAGTTTCTTTCCTTATTTGACAACTTTCCAATCTCAAATTCATAATGAAATAAATGAATGAATGAATGAGTGAATGTGTGCATGCTTCTCCTACTAGCTCAGGGTGTGGTGTATGGAAGAAGACTACAGCCTGAGTCCATTTTGTAGATGAAAAAAATTGAGGCTTAAAATGGCAACATGGACAGCTGAGGATTACATAGTAAGTACCTAAAGCAGGTGCTCATGCTGGGTCTTCTAATTTCATGAGCGGCATACTTTTCACAGAATTTCATGTCCTTGTAATTTTGGCCCTAGTAAGTAAACACGAAATCTCGCCTCCAGAGCCAAAGTTGCCTATTAGGGACCATACTGAATTTTTGTTTACACCAGTGGGCCAGTCACAGGCAAGAACAGAACGCCTGGATGGGAGAGGACATTTCAGAATCAGGCTTGAGTCCAGGATCTGGAACAATGGCGCTTTCCCAATGTTCATTATACCAAGTTCCATGCCATGTAGGTGGGATAGGGCAGGAGTCAGAAACCATGGGCCATAAATAAGTCTGGCCCATGTGCTGTCCATTTTTATAAATTATAACATAGCCACGTTCGTGCATTTACCTGTTGTCTGTGGCTGCTATTGCAGTGCGACAGCAATGTCGAGTAGTTGCAAGGGACTCCTTGGCCTGTAGAGTCTACAGATTTGCAGTCAGTCCCTGTACAAAAGCGTTTGCTGATGCCTAGGATGGAGTGGTGCTGAGTTCAGGGGACTGAGGAACAGGAAGCAGTGATGCAGTAGGAGACCTTGACGATTGGGTTATAACGAGTCCGGGGACATGGAGCTGGGGAGGGAGAGCTATCTGGCTCCATTTCCCTGTAGGAGGAAGGGTGACAGTGGCCTTCCTGACAAGGAAGAACATGCCATCTGATTTACATATTGAAAGATTGATAGTGGTTTGCAAAGCCCTGGGAGGACATTCCAGGAGAGAGAGCTGTTAATACAAAAGTACCAAGGCAAGACTTAAATCATCCTGCTTAGAACATTTTATTAAGTAAGAGTGAGAAGAGTCAGGGAAAACTGAAAACTACTGAGCAGAGACTGGGCACAGACAAGGGACATGTGCCATCTCATTCAGTTCTGCAAACAACCTCCCCCCCATGCAAATCTTACCCCCATTTTACAGAAAAGGAGACTAAAAGTCAAAGAGATTGAGTAACTCACCTCTGTGTTCAGCATGGATTCCTATTCTGCAGTTGAGTCCCGGGCTCCTCATGTTTCTGTCTGATCCTCCACCAACTGTGCCCTGGCTGGCCTCAGCCTGTCCTGGCCAGCCACTGCTGTGCCTGCTCACCTATTCTGTTGCAAGCGCCCTGGCTGAAGCATAGCAGCAGGTGGGGGAGACCTCTCCCGCCAGACCAGCCTGGGCAGCAGCTGTCACGGCCAGATTTAACTCCTGGGTGTGGAGGCTGGCTGTCTTCTGTGTAGGAGAAAGCCTAGACTGACATGAGCAGAGACCAGTGACCATTAATCATGGTGAAAGCAGCCGTGGCCTCAACTTCAAGGTGAGCTCGTTTCCCTGCAGCTAATGCTGCTCCCTCACCTTATTTTGCCAGGCAGTGCAGCTTCCGAAATCTGCAATCAACTCGGGCCTTAAGGTGCCGTGGGACTCTGGCAGGTCTGATTGTATCCACTTCACCTTCACACTCCAAGCCCAGTTGTGAGAATGTGTGAAGGAGCTATGCCTTGTTCTCAGACCAATATATATTTAAAGGACCATAAAGGGAGATGCACCTAAAGCAACGGACAGAGCCGATAAAACTGTTTTTGAGAATCTGAAGAAATTTGTTTAAGCTATAAAAGGAGATCAGCCGATTGTCTGAAAATCTTTGCAATCATCATATTAAAATAGGATATAATGGTTTTTTTTTCCAGACAAAGGAAAAAGGGGTAATCACGGAACATGATAATAAGAATCATGTTTGATTTTTATAGCCATTCATCATGAGAAAATACTTAACAAAATTTGCCATTTTAACCATTTCTAAGTATACAATTCAGTGGCACCAATACCCTCTCATTGTAGTGCAACGATGCCACCATCCATCCTCAGAACATTCTCATCTTCCCAAATTGAACATTCCGCTCCTTCCTCAGCCCCCGGCAACTATCCTTTATTTTCTGTTTTTTATAATTTGACTGCTTGTAGGTAACTTACATAGTGGAATCACACAGTATTTAATCTTTTGTGACAGGCTTACTTCACTTAGAAAAATGTCCTCAAAGTTTATCTGTGTTATAGTGTATGTTAGAATTTCCTCCCCTTTTAAGGCTAAATAATGTCTTATTGTATGTAGCCATCACATTTTGTCTATCCACTCATCTATAGATGGACTTGGGTTAGTTTCAGCCCATGGTTTTCATAAGAAATGCTGCCATGAACATGGGTTACAAATTTTAACTCAATGTCCTACTTCAATTCTTTTGTATACATACTCAGAAGTAAAATTTTTGTATCATACAGTAATTCAGTTTTAAAATTTTTTAAGAACTACCACACTCTTTTTCATATTGACTTTACAATTTTATATTTCCACCAGCCATACACAAGGGTTTCAATTTCCCCATACCCTCACCAACACTTGTTGTTTTCTGATTTTCTGCTAATAACTATGAAACTCTAAGAAAAGAAATAGCTAAAGATGTTAACA